>VMBQ01001418.1:159091-191979 GCA_007657795.1 Dreissena rostriformis | reverse complement strand
CCGTAAAATGGTTTCCAGATGATAACTCAAGAAAGCTTAGGCCTGGGATCACGAAACTTCATAGGGACATTGGTAATGACCGGCAGATGACCCCTATTGTTTTTCAGGTCACTAGGTCAAAGGTTTATTTTATAATATCTCAAAAAATCTGGTAGAAGTTTTTGACAAATAAACAACAGACTCTCATCAGCAACTCCGTGAGTCACGCGAGTAATTTTTCTTTAAATTGAAAATCATACTCTAACGTATTCACACAATGGCTGCCACTACAACTGACAGCCCCTTTGGGGGGGGGGGCATGCATGTTTTACAAACAACCCTTGTTAATTTAACTCATTCACTCTCTACAGCTCCCAGAATGTTCACAGACCTATTTCTTGCTTTTTGTGGAAGAAATATCATAGACCGGTACCATTGCAAACTTGCTAGCAAACAAGAGAATTAACAAATTTGGCTATAGACTATATTGTTCAACTTTTTGTAGTTTTTATCATGCACCATTAAGTTTTCATTGGTATGTAAACAAAAGAACCAGCATCCTGGCAAATTGTACTTTGATTTAAAATGGATTCCTTATAATAATATATATTTTCTTCACGATCATTATGATTTCAAACCCTTTTTAGCAGAGAAGACTGTTGAAGTAATAAGTAATGCAATCAAAACAATCCTATTTTGCAAATTGTCAGGTATTGAAATCAGTGTGTTCATGTAGAAATAGGCCTGTTTAGTGATTTTTGTTGTCCATTTGTTCACTCATTCATGTTAATCCAATTTCTGTTGCAGATGATTTCTTCTTTCTTACATTTTTCACATTAGACTTGTGTATATCGAGGGGTGAAAGCGAAACAGCTCTAACTGACATTTTTTCACAAATTGACTTTTTTGTATATTTTGTATCGCAACATCCAAGCCCATCATGTATCAAAATATCTTAGTTCCAGGCAATCAAATAAAAAGGAAAATTGAAATTTGTCCTAAAGCTCTAAGTGAAATTTAATTTTTTGTTTAGTGCGAAAAGGCTCTATGTGCAGTGAAATGCTACTTAGAGCTCTTTCGTTTTCAGGTTGTTGTTGTTAAGATAATTCTAAATGACACTTTTATCAATTATTGAGGAATATATTTACAATAAATTATATATATTTGTATTTGGAAAACATCCTGAACAGATAATTTATGTAACTGATGAAAAATAAGAAAAAATATTGATAAAATTATGCACTTAGACCTTTTTTGCTTTGAACTTTGGGTATTTTTTTTATTTTTCTTAAATTTTTGTTTTGTATAACATTTTTGATAAAATTTTTGACAACATTAATATAAGGATTTTATGGCATTTTCAAATTATGTCTTATACATACCTGTCTATACTTTAAATTATAAAGCTAATTGAAAAATTGAAACCTTAATTGCATAAAAGCTAGTTGAATTTGGAATGAATTTCAAGGAGATGCGAGCCTTGTTTCGACCTCTACCTAGTTCTGAATGTAAAACAATTTGTTTTGTTACAAAACCAAGAGGAATAAACTCATTTAAGTATATTGTGTTTAGAATGTTAAGTTGTGTTATGGTTAAATGTCAGATACCTTTGTGTATTTCTATTTTGCTCCCTCATGAAAAACGCTCTCAGAATAACCTAGTACCTAGTTAGTTGTATACATAGACAGTGAAACATAACATTTCTCAATAAATAAATAGTTACAAACATGAATGTAATTTAGTTGTTATTGTGGTATTTACAAACACTAATTTGTTACTGAGGTGAGATGTGAATAAGTTTGTCAATCCATGAATAACTTTTCTGGAAAGACGTGAATTCGTATGTAACTGTGCTCATAACTCTGCTGCTATGATGTGACTTAGAAGATTACCATGCTTGTGAATTGTGATATGGTTGGTTACCATTCTAGTGATATGTAATGTTGTTGGTAACTGAGCTGGTGAATTGTGGATCAGTAGTTAACCATTCTCCTGTGATGTGATTTGGTTGCTTACTGTGTTGGTGAAATGAGAATCAGTAGGTGACCATTCTAATGTGATGTGATTCGGTTTGTAACTGAGATGGTGAAATGTGAATCAATAGGTTACCATTCTGGTGTGTTGTGATTCGGTTGGTAACCAAGATGGTGAAATGTGAATCAGCAGGTTACCATTCTGGTGTGATGTGATATGGTTGCTTACTGTGTTGGTGAAATGAGAATCCGTAGGTAACCATTCTGGTGTGATGTGATTCGGTTGGTAACTGAGATGATGAAATATGAATAAATAGGTAAACATTCTGGTGTGATGTGATTTGGTTGCTGACTGTGTTGGTGAAATGAGAATCTGTAGGTAACCATTCTAGTGTGATGTGATTAGGTTGATAACCGTGTTGGTGAATTGTGGATCAATAGGTTACCATTATGGTGTGATGTGATTCGGTTGGTAACTGAGATGGTGAAATGTGAATCAATAGGTTACCATTCTGGTGTGATGTGATTCGGTTGGTAACTGATCTGGGTAATTGTGAATCGCCAGGTTACCATTCTGGTGTGATGTGATTCGGTTGGTAACTGAGATGGTGAAATGTGAATAAATAGGTTACCATTCTGGTGTGATTTGATTCAGTTGGTAACTGATCTGGGTAATTGTGAATCAGTAGGTAACCATTCTAGTTGGTTACTCTGCTAATGGATGCTCATCAGTTAGTTTCTATTCTGGTGTGATGTGATTTGCTTGGTACAATTCTGAAGAGATGTAATCAAACAACTGAATGATGTCGATATGTGCAAATTATGATATTTTGTAAATTTGCTCATTATTGCCTAATAACAGTTCAGTTATCTAAGTCGCAATGCCCCTTCTAAAAATACTAGGTGTGTTATGTATAATACAACATACAACACCATGCTTATACAAATTAATGTAAATCGTTAAAAATATAAAGTTGTAAATAACATTCCCATAACGTTCGTTATATAATAGACATGACTTAGGCCTACAAAATAAGTCCAAAATCTGCCAAAGTATTAATCAATTTAACAAATATGATAGAATATGCATGTAGCAAAATGATAGAAAAATCAACATTGAATCCCAATACGAGTTACAGGTAGGAATGAAAAAATTAAGGGTCAATAAAGTTTGTTGATGCAATTCACCTTTTCTAACATGTTACTGATTGTTAGAAACACACAAAACATCTACATACTTTTGTCAAAGTGTATCTTGTTAATTTTTTTGTAAAACAGTAAAAATTCCATTCAGTGTTTTTGGACATTTGATAACAAACAATTGCAAAAAAAGTATTTAGAATAAAATAAGATAAATTGTCAATTTGAACTTTTCAGCACTATTTAATGATATAAGAACAGTATTTTTATGCTATCTGTTTAAAGCAAAACGGTTCTAAGTAACAATATTTCCAAATATATTTAAAAAATACTCATATTTAAAATGTAAAGAGTATTTAATTAAAAAAATATGGAATAAAGTGAGAATTTTCAATACTTTTTAATTCACTTAATGTCACTTAGAACTTTTCGCTCTAAACAATTAGTTGAAAAAAATAGTTTTTTCAGTGCGAAAAGGTTCTAAGTGACATTTTTTGCGTTTTATTTATAATATTCTTGGTTTCAAAATGTAGAAAGTATTGAATATGAAATACATACTGTAAATTGATCATTAAATGTAGTTTTAAAATCACTTAGAACTTTTTCGCTCTGAACTTTAAGTAAAAAAAATATGAAATTTCAGTGCGAAAAAGGTCTAAGTGACATTTTTTCAAATAACTTCGTTATTTGTGAAAATACAATTATGTTTTAAAAATATGTGATTAGAGCAGACTTTTCCCAATATAACTTTAAATTTTAAAGCCTTCATTGTTTTAATTGTTCTTCTGATACAGTTTAAACCTTCTCCTGAACATTTTTGAAAAATGCACTTAGAGCTGTTTCGCTTTCACCCCTCGATATGAACATTGTAAGATACCAGAATTGTAGTCGCCGTGTATGCATCCATATGGTGTTACATGTACAATTGGTGTAACATATACATTTGGTGTAACATATACATTGAGTGTGGGTAACATGATTTATTTAATGCTTATTCCTCAGTTGTTTATTGCTTCCATCTATTCCCATGTCCTTAAAGCAGCACTGAATGTATATGTTGGTACATAAAAAAGCATCCTTTTCACTGCTTTTTATAACTGACTGATCAACAAGATTTGTTGGCACATTGCATTTACCGGTTTGCATTTAGAGAGCATAACTGCATCGTTTAAATTACCAATAAAACATTATACTGTTACAAGTTTTTTTACCAGAATAGATGCAGTTAACGGATCCAACAAATTGTCAATTATAATGTAAACTTTGTTGAGACCACGTTTAATGGCAATGATAAACTGAGGAATTCATAAAAGTTAGAAACTGTCTGGTAGTGAAAAGTTTAGTTGTCTTGTACAGTTTGGCTCAGATTTAAATAACAATTTAGATTTACAAAAAAAAAAATATAATAGTGGCTGTATAAATGTGTACATCCGGTTTTAAAAATGATGTTGTTGCTTAGCCAGACTGTACATTTATAAATTGTATTAACACAATAAAAAGCTTTGAATGGTTCTTGTACTAATTGTTGATGGCTCTTGTCTTTTTGTCAAATTGAAGTAAAAAAATGCATGGTTTGTTAGCTGACCTATGCACAAAGTGCACATGTGGAGCTTTTATGATAACATGTTGTCCGTCGCCTGTCTCTGTGTGCATGCCTGCGTCCATTAACTTTTTCTTATAACATTTTATTTTCCTAAATCCCTTGACAGATTGTGTTGGCAGATTTCTGAGTGGCATGATCTTTGGGTGACTCTCTTTCAAAGTTGTTCATTTTTTTTGGACTGTTGCATATGAAGATCACCAGAGCTAAAACAAGATTTTAAAAATGAAAACTTTAAAAATCTTTAAAAAAAAACACACTAAAAACACAATGTTTAATGGTGTAATATTTGGTGTTTTATATCGTTTACTAAGTTTGTCCTAGTTGTACCCCATGATTTTTAAAGACTTGTATAGCAAAATAACTATGAAAATCTGTAAAACGACATGACATGGCTAAGAAGTGTGTAAGTTTGCATACAACATCATTTTATGGTCCTCTACCAAGTTTACTCAAATCATAACCCTGGGATCACAATTAGCCCGGCCCTAGTGGCAACTTGTTCGAAAGATTTTCATGGGCTCAAAATCGAAACCCCATGGGGGTTACTTGTTTCCGTTATATGTATATAGTGAAACAAATCATCTTCACTGAAACCGCAAGCCCAGAGGTTAGCTATATGGGATGTAACACTGTATGGTGGTCCTCTGCTAAATTTGTACAAATCATGTCCCTGTGGTCAAAACTGGTGTCTCCATAATTACTTGTATCTCTTATATGTATGAAGTGAACACTTAAAAAGATAGTCTTCTTTGAAACTGTAAGGCCCAGAATTTGGAATTTGAAATGTAACATTTTATGGTGGTCCTCTACCAGTTTTTAGCTCTACTGGCCGAAGGCCAGAAGGGCTAATGTCATGGCGTGGTTTCCGTCGTCCGTCCGTCCGTGCGATAAATTGTACATATACTTTTAAGATTGTGCCAAATATAGATTGTTCTGTATGCTTATAATATAACTATTTGTTCATTGTTGGTGTGTATCAATCATTTTATTGACTTAACATGACTGTAGATGTATGTATGGCGTTGACAAACTTTGTTTGAAAGTATGTAAATAATTGCAACACAGTTATCATAAATAATTTTTGTTGAGCTTGCTTGCAATGAGCTCTTAAATAGCTGTCACAATGGCTTCACGGTGTATATGCATACATCTGTGAGTCTGTGCATCCAACTGAGTATGTCTTGATTGTAACCTAAATAATTAATCATGAAATTTAAAAATAGCGTGACAAATATCAGCATATCTATATGTCATGTCACGCGTAGACCGGTTTTCCTAGCTCAAAGGTTAATTTCTCACTTGGATTTCCACGGTCAAATGTCCCGACACTTTTGAATGATTTGTCTCGATTTCATCCAATAATTATTACTTGTATAGGCTGAAGTTGGTACAGGCTGTATCATTCAAACAGAAATTGTATGCATGCATCAAATGTTGATCCTGTTGAGAGGTCTTCTCGTATGTGATGCCTGTGTTCAAGTTCAAATGTCAAGGTCACACTTAAATTTTAAGATAGTTACACTATTAATGGCATTTTTAACAAGTGGCTCAAATGTTGCGGATAGGCATCATGTGATACATTGACGGCATTAAAACATATTTTATGCATGTTTGAAAATGTGAATTTGGATAAAATCAACTTTAGCCTCTGATCAGCTAAATGTTTTTTTCTTCAGGAAAACTAATATAACATGCAAAATGTTATCAATTCAAGGAAAATGTATCAAATTTAAAAATTGTTGTGGTAATATATTTATATATTTACTTTAATTGTTAATTTTAGCAAAGTGCAATTGTGTTATATTGTCAATAGTAGTCACTTGAATAAATTGCCATTAAAGACGGTTCAAACTGTATTTGTTATACTTCCGGAAATTCCATTCGAAATATGTTACACTTAGTACCATCCTTTTGGTTTTTTAATGTGGAATTAAAGATTCATATTAGACAAGTTTTTATGTCATAGATGTTGTAGATGTACATTTCAAACTTTTGCAACTGAGTACGAATATCATTATTACTGTTAAAATGTAAATGTATGATATATGTTTGTTGTTTAATTTATTTAGATTATATTTTTCTAAAGATCTGAAAATGTTAATGAATACAAATAAATAAATGTTTATTATTGTTATTATACTGAGATAGATTTATATGTTTCATCATCAGCTTTAAGTATCATTGCTTTACTTCGTATACGATTCTAAATCTTTATATTATCAAAATATTTAATTTTATTTATCTAATATGATTATATAATTATGTACCATATGTTTATATTTATGTGAGATCAAATTACTGGAAACAGTTAAAACTATGTTAAAACTATAAAGGTTGGCCACACACTAATGTGCTTGCAACTTAATATGTATATACAACTGAATATCAGAAGAAAGAAATAATTAATATCTGATTAAAAAAAATATAAGAAAAGAATAAATGTTCCTTTATATTGTTGAGAATTAGGTAAATCTGTCACTATTTAAGACAATATAAAGTTTAAATGATGACACTAGTTTGATTGGGGACATTCCTTGTGAACATTGTATTTGTGTGTGTTGATGTGATGTCCTTTCTTGAAGCCATATTGTCTTGTGTTACAACTAATATCTCTGACATCCTCTCAGCAGACGCTATTGGAAAGGCAGAAATGGGAGAAATCCTCTTGGGGGAACAACATGGCTTTCATTGAAATGTGACTGAAGAGTCAAAATGTTTCTTATTTCGGACATACCTACCATGTTTGTTTGAGTCACGTTCAACTTGGATAACAGAGGAAGTTAAATAATATGCCAACCCACGTAGAATGGTTTTAAATAGCTCAAATAAAACAACGTGGAAAAGGGTCATTATCAGTACAATTTTAAATTAAAAAAAAAATCATATAATCTAAGGTTGACATCAAAGTATTAATTAAAAAGTATTTTCACTGGGTAATTAAAATAACAGTCAAATGAAAATGATCATATATCACAACCATTTACACCAACCGCTTTCAGAAATCCCATGACTTGCCTTTTTGAATGAGTATACTTCGCATTTGATAAATTGTTATTCAACAAATTTTGTGATCTAAGTCTCAAACTGGGAATATAAACAATTTTATTGCATAAATACCAATTATGCCCCAATTATCCTTTAATTGCTCATGATCATTTAGCACCTGACACATTTCATTGGACTATTGTGGAACACATGTTTCTGAGAATATAAATGTTCACTAGATACAACAGTTACATACATGTACTCAAACCTGTAATGTTCTCTACATGATTTCCTGCATTCCTGCCCCTCCCTTAACCCCTTGTAACTTATTGTGCTATGTACCTTACACTTGTATCTTGTACTCAAAGTATGTTAACCATATTTATTGCCAGATTACTATCTGTAAGCACAATTAAAATGAATAAAATTAAATAACAAATCTGTTTTGTTTTTGTTATTTGGTAAAGATTTCACCCTATTAAATACCGATTTGTCAACTCGTCGAGAACTACTATCGTTCTTTGCAAAAGAAGAAACATGAACTTTTTCTTGCTTGGCTGTACAAATATTTATAACAAGTCATTCGTTTAATACCATAGTTATGTGACCCATTGCA
Source organism: Dreissena rostriformis (assembly GCA_007657795.1). NCBI lineage: Eukaryota > Metazoa > Mollusca > Bivalvia > Myida > Dreissenidae > Dreissena > Dreissena rostriformis. The sequence goes on along the minus strand of VMBQ01001418.1, from coordinate 183,683 downwards.
CAACTTTACCGAGTTTAATAAATTCGCAACATGTATTTGTAGAGTTTACACATGATATTTCCGCATGAATAAAAACACTATGAAAGTGAGTATTTTAAATTTAAAAAAAGTCAACATGTAAAGCATACCATAGTACACACATGTATGTTTATGTCTTCTATATAAAATTTTCTTAACTGCTTAGTTTTATGATGGAAATATGCTATTTATTAGGCAGGTGTTGCATCAAATGCAGAAATATATTTTTGTCAAGTTAATGACACTCGCACTTGACAAATATGTTAATGTCAACTTATTGTAACAACATTATGCAGTTCTTGGAATGATCAAGATTTATTATTTTGAGTGGTAACATCATAATTCTTACATTTGCCAAAGGGTACCACCCACATGAAATCGTCTCAGAATGAATAGCTAATACATGTACATGCAGTATTGACAACACATTGTTATATTAACTTTTCTTGAAGGATGTTCTGGTAACTATGTTTCACTAGGAATGCCAATGAACATTTGAGCTAAGTGAAAAACTTGCAATGCTTTCCAAAAATGGTGAAATATATACTATGATAACATAATACATAACTTAGCAATGATTCTGTCACTAATGAGCACTAAATGATTTGGGGATTCTGTCTTATAACAAATCTTACGACCAATGTAGGTTACGACTTAAGTATTTCCACACACCAAGTAAACATTTATTATCTATAACGCATGTTCCTAAATTTAGGGCCCTATGAAAGATAGGAGGGAAATTAATAGAAATTACTGAAATGAACTTATAATTGAGGTTTGTGCTTTGCAAATGAGTACCGTAACTTAAACTCGTCGTACAATCTTTGATAATACAGGCCCCAGAGGTGCCATAAACTCCAATTTGGTTAAGACGCTGCACATAGAATGACACATAATGCCCATGTTGTTTATTTGATTGTGAAAACAGATGTCATCACAACGGAGTAAAGCATTAACAAGCATGTTAGGAACAGGGTTATTTGGAAATTTCGTCAAGTCTTAAAAGCAAATCTGTCTGGGGACCTGGGAATAACCCTAGGCCCTCATGTCATACTCTTTGGTGTGGTGGGGCCTCATTCAATGTGAAATATACGTCCCACGCTGGATAGAACATACACGAAGACGTACCAGGATTCATGAACGCCTTGCAGGGGGTAAGACTGGGTATGTCTGCATATATTTACTAACAACTCACGCTTGACTGTAACCAAGTTTTATATGCACTTTGATTTTGTTTGTACTTGTGTGTTTACTAATATGGTATGTTTCCATGTACTGAAAATTAACACTCTTGTTTCTCTGTTGGTTCTTGTCTGATTTGTTTTGTCATTTTATATTATGACAATTCAATTTACATCTGTCTAATTACTGTTTTAGAATATATTAATGATTATGGATTTAATGTAGAATGTTTCAACACAGCTTGGGTAATGATACAACCTCCTATTTCAAAATGGTTTAAATGAAATAATTGTTTGAGCGTTCTGAATATAAACGTAGACATTGACAAATTGCCATTTACCAATGCTATTTTCAAAAGCGATAGTTCTTAGTTATTGGTAAAGTGCTATCCATGACTCTGAAATTGAGGAGTTATTACTATAAAGCACAGGACTTGTAGACCAAGTTTAATTTAGAAGATTCTGAAACAGATCATTTACAAATCTAAGCTTTATTGACACGACTTTTGATTGTGATGAATTTTGAGGACTATCTGTATAACAATTTGAACTGGTATGTATGAAGTATATTAGGATGGTGTTAAGTTGTATTAATATGTTTGTGTTAATAAGGTCATAGATGCACCTGCTTTATTTAAATGTTTGACATCACCACTAACAAATTTGATGTGTATGCCAGGTTTAGCTTTTACCCACCCTCTTTCGTAGTGGTAGATGCACCAACTATATGGGACTCCGTATATTTTATGATTTAAGACATACGTAACTTCTCATTATTTTTCAATAAGCTAAGAGGCCTAACAGCGATGGACTGCTAATGGTGAAATGTAAATATGATGTCTTCTTTTTTGTATTTGCTATGACTGAATTATTTTATATGTGTAATATCTGTTTAATTAACATCATAACTGAGTATTCATATAGGTGGTAATATCAGTTTATGGCATTATTCTTGTAATATAAACATCATTGACAGATTTCTACTGCAGTAGCAGTGCCAGATTTTCAAATTATACAGTACTCACTATCCAAACATGTTTGGATAACAAAATTCTTGTTAGAACACTGTTCTTTTTATATTCCCTTCTTCAAAGAAGAGGGGGTATATTTGTTTGGTCTGTCTGTCTGTCATAGTATGTGTGTGCGTGTCTATCCCAAAACTTAAACATTGGTCATAACTTTTGCAATATTAGAGATAGCGACTTGATATTTGGCATGCATGTGTATCCCATGGAGCTGCACATTTTGAGTGGTGAAAGGTCAAGGTCATCCTTCAAGGTCAAAGGTCAAACACACTTTTTGTTTGGGGACGGGTCATGTGTATCTTATCGACCTGAACATTTTGAGTGGTGAAAAGGTCAAGGTCAATGATGACCTTCAAGGTCAAAGGTCAAAAACACATCATCCAAGCACCCACAGCCGAGCGTTGGCACCCGCTATGCGGTGCTCTTGTTAAGAATTATAATGCCATTATCATTTATGGCCATTTTGACCTTTGAACTCTTGAATTCTGTCCCATGACACGCTGTCCAATGACTGTGAACAAAATTTATGTACAGAGTCATTTTAAAATCTCACAATGAATGACATAGTTATGGCCCGGACAAGCCCATTTATGACCATTTTCGACTTTTGAACTCCAAGTGTGACCTTGACCTTGGAGATATCGACGTAATTCTTTCGCGTGAAACATCGTCCAATTATTGTAAACAAATGTACCAAGTATTAACATCTCACAATATATATGACATAGTTATTGCCCGGACAAGCTCATTTATGGCCAGTTTTGACCTTTGAACTCAAAGTGTGACATTGACGTTGCAGAAACCGACGTTATTCTTTCGCGAGACACACCGTCCAATGATGGTGAACAAATGTGCCAAATGATTTTAAAATCTCACAATAAACGACATAGTTATGGCCCGGACAAGCTCATTTATGGCCATTTTTGACCTTCTGACTCAAAGTGTGACCTTGACCTTGTAGATATCGACGTTATTCTTTCGCGCGACAAACCGTCCAATGATGGTTAACAAATGTGCCAAATGATTTTAACATCTCACAATGAGCGACATAGTTATGGCCCAGACAAGCTCATTTATGGCAATTTTTGACCTTTGATCTCAAAGTGTGACATTGACTTTGAAGATATCGACGTAATTCTTTCGCGCGACACACCGCCCGAAGATGGTGAACAAATGTGCTAAATGATTTTTAAATCTCACAATGAACGACATAGTTATGGCTCAGACAACCTCATTTATGAACATTTTTGACATTTGAACTCAAAGCGTGACCTTGACCTTGGAGATATCGACGTAATTCTTTCGCGCGACACACCGTCCAATGCTGGTGAAAAAATGGGCCAAATGATTTTACAATATCACAATGAACGACATATTTATGGCCCGGACAAGCTCATTTATGGCCATTTTTGACCTTTGAACTCAAAGTGTGACCTTGACCTTGGAGATATCGACGTTATTCTTTCGCGCGACATACCGTCCAATGATGGCGAACAAATGTGCCAAATGATTTTTTAATCTCACAATGAACGACATAGTTATGACCCGGACAAGCATTTGACCTTTTAACTCAAAGTGTGACCTTGACCTTGTAGATATCGACGTTATTCTTTCGCGCGACATACCGTCCATGATGGCGAACAAATTTGCCAAATTATTTTTAAATCTCACAATGAACGACATAGTTATGGCCCGGACAAGCATTTGACCTTTTAACTCAAAGTGTGACCTTGACCTTGGGGATATCGACGTAAGTCTTTCGCGCGACACACCGTAAAGATGGTGAACAAATGTACAAAATGATTTTAAAATATAACGATAAATGACAAAGTTATGGTCCGGACAAACTTTCGGTTTAAAACGCACTAAGTAACCCCGTGACCTAGTTTTTGACCCGGCATGACCCATATTCAAACTTAACCTAGACAACACCTAGATACAACTATTGACCAAGTTTGATGAAGATCGGATGAAATTTCGGGACAGACAGACCGACCGACCGACAGACCGACAAAGTGACTCCTATATAGCTCCCATTACCAATTTGGTAATGGGGGTATAAATATTCATGTCAGAAGTAAAATACGCGTTCTTAAATTAAAAAAGGAAAACTTAATGTGCCGATTTAAAGATATTTCATATATGCCAAAACTAATTATTAAAAATAAGTTGTATATTTCAGAATACTAAAAATGCTTAGCAAAACACATACATGACGTAATGTGGGTTTGTTTTGCAGGAAATGCCATAATGTGGTACTTATAGCTGACAAAGTGAAAGACCTCCATCCAAACGAAGACTTCAAGCAGTTGTCAGCAACTTTTGATAAACAACACCAGCAGTTGGAACTTGTGAAAGATGACTTTGAGGAAAATATAAAGTATCTCGAGAAATCTTACCAAAACATTCTGGAAGAAATCAATGCTTTACGAAAGGCAATTAATGTTTCTTTGGATCTACTGGAGAAAAATACCAAGAAAGAGTAGGACACATTACTGGCCACCATGAAGATATCTATTCAAACTGACATTGAAAACTGCACTAAGTCTACTAATAATATAACATGCTTGAAAGAAGATTTACTAAAAGAAAAGACAAAAGTGAGGTAGTGGGGTTTATCAAGCATAGAAAATGCCTTGACCAGTCTCTCAAAGTAGAAGCAGTTTTACAAGAAATGGCCACAAAGAATAAGAGGACACTGACCTTTATTGCTGATACAACCATCCAACAAACCCTATCGACCCTCTCAGGACTGGGACAAATACTACGTTCATCACACAAGCTGGTCCAGGGATATCAACCAGGGGCAGTAAGCAGCCTGATAAAATCATAAAAGTGAAGAGCAGTAAGAATTATAGGGTGAAGATAGAGAGGGATTCAAAAAAGCAATGCATTATATCAGGTATCTGTGAGACAGCTACTGGAGAAATCCTCATCACAGGATATATGTACAAGCGCGTAAAGCTGCTAGATCAGGCCTACAAGGTGGTGGCCTATTGTGACTTGCCTAGTGCACCAAGTGTAATGTGCAGTATTGACTCCAGTCAGGTAGCTGTAGGTCTGAATAACAGTGAGGTCCACTTCATCAGAGTGACTTATGGTCAGCTGGTACAGGACAGGATACTGAAGCTCCAACATGGCTGCTATGGTATTGCCCATCACCACGGTAACCATTACATTACATATAGTAGAGCTCTGTATCACTATACTGTAGATGGAAGACAGGTGAACAAGATGTATGAGGATACATCAGGTTCATGGACAGGTAATAATTATCACTATNTATATATATATATATATATATATATATATATATAATTTAAAAACATTATCAAAACTGAATTGATACATCCATTACTAAGCCGAATTGTTCGTATTGATATGGCGGTTTCTTTGATATTTCCCTTTTACATTGTTATTTAGTGCACCACACCTTACTACTATTTAAGTTTATTTATTCTCACAGATCCTGTCATTGTTATGGGTATAACACGTGGTCGTCAATAATTTAAAATTGCACACTGCAATAAAAACCCTTTGTAAAGTCATACCTTCGATACTTTGCTCTGGATAACAAAACTCTTAACATAACGTTTAGTTAGAAAAAAAAGATAATGGGGAAAGGGTGGTAATCTGAAATATTTTTATTTTGCATTCTTTGAAGGCGATAGCGCATTTCACCTAAAAATGAATCGCGCTCTAAGCGGGGTAAAATGCATGTGCGTAAATAGTCGTTTCCGATCAGGGACGACCCTTTCCGCCTAAACTGGATTTTTGCTAAGAAGATACTTTCTTTAAACGATAAATATCATACAAGCGGAAAGGGTCGTCCCTGATCAGCCTGTGCGCACTACGCAGGCTTATCTGGGACGACACTTTACGCTCATGCATTAAACCCCCTTTTCACAGAGCGAGGCAAGAAGGTACTATTTCCATGGCTTTGCATTAACAGCAGAAGTTAGACCATTTTAATAAAAATACTGATACTGTCTGCTTCTAATTGTTGTTAATAATAGTATAACATTAGCATAGTTACACGTTACGTTCGTCACAAATACACGTTAGAAACAAATTGCTCGTTAAATCTTTCGAACAATGTTTAAAAAACAACAATATGTCGTGTTGGTTTGGAGAATCAAAGCATTTTTACATCAACTGGCAATTTGTGGATGCTATTCTCACTGCAAAACACAATTAACCCTTTGCATGCTGGGAAATTTGTCGTCTGCTAGAATGTCGTCTGCTGAATTTCTAAAATTAGCATTTCTTTGATTTTTTTCAAAGAATACTATCAGAATAGCAAACAGTTTGGATCCTGATGAGACGCCACGTTCTGTGGCGTCTCATCTGGATCCAAACTGTTTGCAAAGGCCTTCAAAATCCGGTTCCAGCGCTCAAATGGTTAAAGTCAATATTGCTTGTTTCTGATCGCTTTATAGTCGTATACCATAGATTGTGAGTTAATGTATTGTACAGAGTAATACCTTCGTATCAAATTTTATCGGAAATTTGGTTTTGCCACTTTTTTATATTAGGATATTCGGACGGAAGGTTATTGTTACAAGAGTCTCTGCACACCCATTGAGAATCCAAACTGGCAGATACGCTCAGACTAATAGTCCACGTAATGAACGTTATTGTTTATGTTTCAATGACTGATTTAAAAGACGAATACCATTTTATATGCATATGCCGCTGTAACACTAAACTTAAGAAAAACATATATTAGCCGCATATTTTATACTAGCCCATCTGTATATAAATTCCACAAGTTATTAGTTTAATGAGACAAATCAGTAATTTCTTATTGATGTAAATATATCAATGGAGCTTTAGTGATAAGAAATACGATCCTAAATAAAACTGTTTAATACATTTCATTACCGCCTCGATAGAACATACGTGTTATTGCAATCGATGATGTTTCATTGTATTTGTGTTATTAAAATGTTGTGTTCTGAGAAAACTGGGCAAAATGCTTGTGCGTAAATTGTCCTCCCAGATTAGCCTGTGCAGTCCACACAGGCTAATCAGAGACGACAATTCACGCTTTTATGGATTTTTTTTTTTTAAATGATGTCTCTTCTTAGCGAAAATGCAGTTTAGGCGGAAAGTGTCGTCCCGGATTAGCCTGTGCGGACAGTTTTCTCAGAACACGCCACAAATGAGTATTGTTTGTTATATATACTGTTATGTTGTTATACCAATTCACGTGACAGAAAATAATGTGTATATGTAAGTATGATGACGATGTTCTGTTGTACAAGTCTGAATAAAATGTCTGTCTGTCTGTCTGTCTTGTTAATTGCTAGTCTATATCGATATTTGTCTCTATGACATCGTCGGCTACATTTCCCGATTTGTGAAGAACAGCTTAATCTCTTTCAGATTGTTGTTTCTATCACCTGACATCGAAGAGAACAAAAGCATCGCAAGCATAAAGCAAACCTCCGCAGGGCTATTTTTCCTTCTTAGAGAATGGCCGTTTTTCAGAAATTTGAGAAGTTCGAGACTCAAATTTTCACAATCAAAAAAAGTTCGCGTCTCAAATTTTCACAATTTAATAAAGTTCGCGACTCATTTTTTCACAATTTTGAACAGTTGGCGACTTTTTCACAAAATGAGGGGGGCCAAGGCCGCTTAACAGAGATGGGGGAAAAGCCCTGTCTCGGACTTTGTGCTTGCTAAGACGATGGTTTGTTTGGAATTTTAATTCATAACGCCTTTGATAGACTGTAAATAACAAAGACACTCTTTTTATAGCACAACATTTTATAACACTTAACTAACATAGCAATATCACGATATTCACAATGTCAAACATAACAATATAACGATATTTACAATGTCAAATATTTGAAAATAGTATGCAAATGGTTTGCTTGTATCTTAACCATGTTACTGAATCTTATAAAAACAGTTTAAACATGCTGAATAAAACCCTCGTCCTTTGCACAAACGTCATTTGATCTTCAGTTTGTGAAAAACACGTATTGGTATTCAGTGTTTTATTTTCTCAAAAATATATGATTCAAATATAAACGTAACATATTAACTTTAACCAACGACCATCATAAAAACAGAGTTAACATATCTTTGTATAAGTGAAACATAAAAATGAAAATGTTTCAAAATTAAATAAAGTTGTTTATCTTTATGATGTTAATAAAAGGTCGTGAAATAAACGCGTGTAAACATATTTAGATACACATTTGTGAATGAAAGTATATAAAAATATGGTAAAAAGTAAGTATTGATTTCACGATACAAAAATTTAATATAGAAATCAATAATATCAATAAAAAATATAAAAAAAGTAATAGAGATATGCTGAAATCCTCAACAGAAAACAGTTTATTTGATGCTTTATAAGGAAAAAGAATGAGTTATAATTGGTTATTCAAGGTTACAAAAGTAAACATTAGGAGTGAAAAGTATCTCTTATTTTCATAGTTTCCAGTGGAATTACATTTTTTATTCAGAATTTAGATAATCTCAATTAAATTGAGCGCGAACGATTTCGGAAAAATCGCAATAACGTCATCATTTTGATGCTAAGGCGTAAGACATCTCGTAAAATAATCAAGTTTATACTCTTTTCAAAAAGTGTGAAGAAGCATACTAAAACCGAAAACGTGTTTGTTTCTGGCGCGTGCCGATTTGTTTAAAATCTTTCTTGATTATAGACAATATATTGTCTCTGATCACTTTTGTACAAAAAACGAGGATATGTTTAAACCAAAATATATTATCTTTAATACGACAAGAAAATATTAACAAAAGTCATTGAAAGCGAAAAGAAAAATTCACTGTCAAATTGTCAGTGTAGACAACAAGAAAAACAGTTCTTTCTCGCCGCCCGTTCTCTTCGTTGCTTCACATTAGGCTTCTTCGTATTCTAAAAAAAACAACAACAACAACAACAAAAAAACAATAAGTTAAAAAAGAATTGCGAATTAAGTTTTACACGTTGTACCAGCACAGGCTTATCAGGGACGACACTTTCCGCTTGTATTGTATGTTTCGTTTAAATGAAGACTGTTCTTAACGAAAACCGGTTTAGGCGGAAAGTGTCGTCCCTGATTAGCCTGTGCGAACTGCACAGGCTAATATGGGACGACACTTTACGCACTTGCATTAAACACTGTTTTCTCAGAGACATATATGGATCGCCAAGATAGATTTGATAAATGATTTTAAGATTTGATAGTTATAAAGTATCAGCAAAACACTTGGTTGTAAATCAACAAAGAAACAAATCAGGCTCGCTCATACAAAAAAGAGGAAATACAAATGGTTTGACGGCATTACACGAACAGTTTTAACTCGGCTGCTTATGGATACTAATAATTGTATCGATGACGAATGAACACAGGTAAAGTACATATGAGCCTCGCTCAGTGAAAAGGGGTTTAGTGCAGGTGCGTAAAGTGTCGTCCCAGATCAGCCTGTGCAGTCCGCACAGGCTAATCAGGGACCTCACTTTTCGCTTAAACTGGATTTTTGTCAAGGAGAATACAATACAATATAAGCGGAAAGTGTTGTCCCTGATGAGCCTGTGTGGACTGCACAGGCTAATCTTGGACGACATTTTACACATTTTAAACCCCATTTTTCGCAGAGCATGGTTCATATTCAATTACATATAAACTGATAGAGTACGATGTCCTCTTCTACAAACTCACTTTCGCCACCGACATAACGAATACTGCAATCGACGACGCATGCCGTATTGTGCAGCAAGTATACTAGTGCAATAGTTTGAAACACGCATTTTCATTTTAAAAGAAACAGTTCCCGAAAAAATAAAAGTTGTACGTTGTTAATTGTTATAATACTTTATCGGACAGGTTTTGGCTTATCGTGTTATTATATAGATATAGAGTTAATTTTACGTTTATATAAGATATATAAACTTACCATCCAAGTTCAGTGTGTTAGGAATGTCTGAAAAAAATAAAATATCATATTTAAAAAAACAACTTTTTATTTGTATTACTCAAGAGAAATAGTTTTTGTNTATATATATCAAGCAATATTACACCTTAGGGGCCACAATGTACAAAGTTAAGTTTTTTTGTGTGTGTGTTATCCTTCACCGGGCATGATTATAAATACAGTTTTATTATTTAATTGTATGTTTTAATATGTGATTGGCATTTTATATTATACATTTTATATGGAAACATTTATCGATTTCTAAAGTACATTCTCATTCACAGCGGGAAAATGTTATTGCTGGAAATATCAACTACAGCTATGCCAAAGTATTTTTACTTGTCTTAAAATCATTGATTTCACAAATATCATGAACTTGTTGGCACAAATGTTCACATTTTATTTTACGTTCATTTTATTGTGTGTTCCTTATACATGAGAAGAAGAGTTTAATTTTATTAATGAATGTTTCTGGAAATGATAAACATACAAGCAAAATGTGTTTTTTTTTTAAATCTTGCACTGAAATGTCTTAAACTGTAACGTTTGGAGTCCTGTTAGCACCAAACAGCAAGACGTAAAACAAAGTCCAAAAGTAGGGCCATGTATTATAGAAGAAACTGTTTTCTATTGAGATAATAACCTCCCAATATCCCGCTCGGATTGGTAATGTTATGAATAAATAAAGGAATAATACACGTTTTCGAGGCCATGATCATCTGCGGACGCTCAAAAAATCCGTTCCGGAACGAATTTTGAGAGCGCCCGCAGATGATCATGTCCGAGAAAATGTGTTTTTTCGCTATTATTGCATAAACAAATCACACATACCAAAATAAATTAAAATAACATTGAAAAAATATGTCTTGTTGATTTGACATCGACAAAATAATTCGATTATTTCATATGACGTCATACAGTTCAAGGTTGTGTTTTACATATGCCCACTCGGTCATCATCAGAAATGACGAGGCTTTACCTTCGGATAGGCAGTTTTCGATTTAAATTGTGGCCCCTGTTTAACTATTACAATAACTGAACATGTGTCACCATCTTTTTCGAACAATAAATTGCAACAAAAGCCAGGTTGTGGCCAAAAATCTGGACGCGCTTCCCCATTACTAAGGGAAGTTACTGCGCGTGGACCAGTTTATGGATATGAAAAACACAACAGGGCTTGAACAACACGTGAATCGCCTTTTTAATACAAGATTTCTGCCGTTCAAGCTCTCCTTTCGCCAAATTTCTGCATCCCGCCAGAGGGCATTATAGATAGAGTTCATACAATAATCGGTATTCAATACTAAACATGAGTCGCGCCCTATGAAAAGAGGGTTTAATGCATGAGCGTCAAGTGTCATCCTAGATTAGCCTGTGCAGTCCGCACAGGCTAATCAGGGACGACACTTTCCGCCTAGACTGGATTTTCGCTTATATAAGACTTCCTTTTAACAAAACATTCCAGAAAAGCGTATAGTGCCGTTCCTGATCAGCCTGTGTGGACTGCACAGGCTAATCTGGGACGACACTTGACGCACATGCATTAAACCCCCTTTTCTTAGAGCGCGACTCACATGTAGTTTCAATTTCCTCTATGAGAGCTTACCAGTAATAGCGGGTGTCTTCGGGAATATTCCTAGCGTTCTCTTCATGTCTATTAAAAAGAGGATATTTGTTGGATTCGGTGGAATATCGATTTTATTTCACGAGTGATCATAGAAAATATATGTTTTTCTATGATCACGAGTGAATTAAAATCCATATTCCACCGAATCCAACACATTTTTTTTTATTGTATGCCCTTTCCACCGTTTATTTTACATTTTTAAAGAGTTAAACTGAATAATTTAACTGAAATAATGACGTCATTAAGTAAAAAAAATGACGTCATTTCATAGTAAAACAGTGAAAAGTATCGATAATTTTATTGCTATTTTTCAATGTTTAAAACAGTGAGTTATAAGATTTAATTCACTGATATTTCTCTATAAACCACCGGAAAGCATAACATAAAATGATAACACAAAATGGAAATGCGAGTATTACTGTCACATGTATTGCACACATTTTAAACAGTGAAAATCTAAATTAAAACTTTGTTTAATTAAAACTCATACAACAGGTAGAACAGCATGTAAAGATAACGCTTGACCATAAATGCAAGTGGCGTGTATAATACACTCGAACACGGATATGCATTCGAAAAGCATAATACATGTACTAACACACTACGGCATTTAGATTAGGACAATACTGTATTGGTTTGTGTTTAAATTGTGTTATTTAGACACATTATTTGTTACCATTCTCGATTGGAACAACGGGCTCATCCGTAGAAGCTGCAAAAAATTAAATAATCATGGTGTATGATATATCATATTGTTAACCATAAATATAAGCCTCGCTCTGTGCAAATAGGGTTTAATGCATGTGTGTTAAGTGTCGTCCCAGATAAGCCTGTGCAGTCCGCAAAGGCTAATCAGGGACGACACTTTCCGCCTAAACTGGATTTTCGCTGAGAAGAGACTTCTTTTTAACGAAAAATGCCATACAAGCGGAAATTGAAGCCCCTGATAAGCCTGTGCGGGCTGCACAGGCTTATCTGGGACGACACTTTACGCATATGCATTAAACCCCCTTTTCACAGAACGAGGCTCATATGTAAAGCGTAGTGACGTAAACATGTGAGGTCGTTGACGGTTATTAGCCGTTTGAAGTTGTATAAACATGTTACAACTACTTTAGAGCAATTGGTTTAAACAAAACGTTTCCCATTTCAGCATGGGCTATATTTTCACATATTCCACAACGTTAGATATATTCGTGACTGTGTATGGCTATTGGTTAAAGCAAAACAATTTTCATTTCAGCATAGTCCATAATATTCCACAAATTCCACAACGTTATATATGGGCTGAGCTCTTTGAAAAGGGGGTTTAATGCATGTGCGTAAAGTGTCATCCCAGATAATCAGGGATGATACTTTCCGCTTTTATGATATTTGACGTTTAAAGAACGTCTCTTCTTAGCAAAAATCCAGTTAAGACGGAAAGTGTCTTCCCTGATTAGCCTGTGCGGACTTCATAGGCTAATCTGGGACGACACTTTACGCAAATGCATTAAACTTCCTTTTCACAGAGCGCGCTTATATCTGTGCGACTGTTTTTAGCACTGTTTTGTATTGAAAGGATGTCGTTCCGATGCCGTACCGATCGATGAGACGACTCCTTAAGTGTCACTGTGTTATTTGTTATAAAATTAAACATAACTTAGACAGTACTTTCGCTTGGGGCACCAGTATAATTTTATATGTACAGGATGCTTGTTCTCAATGGAAAATGTTTACCTGTACCAGAAGCGGCATTGTCGGATACTGAAAAGAAGAGCGACATGAATTAAAAGTTGTTATTTGTACGTTGTAAACAATAAACCTAATGAGATAATAAGAGAGATCAGTGGCATTATATCTAAGTATTAATCATATGAACATGAACGGAGAGCAAATCAAATAACTAGTACATATTTAATTATGAATTAAAAAACGCACATGTTTAAAATTAACAATAACAAATAAACATTGAATTTAGCTACAATTATTGTTTTAAGAACTATGTTTTGTTTCTGTTCTTATTTATGAATAGTAACTTACCAATCAGACTTGGTGGACTTGACATCGACAAGGAAACTAAAAATGTAGATGATAAGTTTCTTTAATTGAAGGAAATGTACTTGCTTCTTTTAACATTAATATTTATAAACAAAATAAATCAATTATCTTCACCTTATTTGATGGATTTTTCTTAAATGATTCGCAAAGTATAGTGAAGCAAGTTTATTTAGTAACAATTAAGCAAGTTTATTTAGTAACAATATCTTTATTAAGCAGTTATATCAATAAAATTACTTCTACATGGCTTGAATCGCTGCTTGAAATATTATCTTCTCCTGCCATCATGACATGTTAAAGGGACCTTTTCACAGATGTTTAAATGCAATAAATTTAATAAATTTAAACATTTGAACTACATAGCTCCAGTAAATAGAAACAAGAATTCAATTGAAGAAAAAAAACAGTAATCTCAACTGTGCTCGAACCACTGACACTTGGAGTAAAAGTATAGCACTTGTAACGCTTTATATTGTTCATGCTTTTAACCCTTTGCATGCTGGGAAATTTATCTTCTGCTAAAATGTCGTCTGCTGAATTTCTAAAATTAGCATTTTCTTCATTTTTTTTTCAAAGAATACTATCAGAGTAGCAAACAGTTTGAATCTGATGAGACGCCGCGTTCTGTGGCGTCTCATCTGGATCCAAACTGTTTGCAAAGGCCTTCAAAATCCGGTTCCAGCGCTCAAAGGGTTAAATCGTCAACAGATGCATATAATGGATATTTTAGAGCATGGTAAATATTCAATATTTATGTTTCCTCGCAAATATCATAACTACATCGAAAATGTGCAAATCTAAAAAGAAAAATTAAATTTGTCAATTTACCAAAACGCGAACAGGCCCCTTTAATACTCAATACTTCATAAAACAGTACAAAGATTTAGTCTTCTTAATAAGAATATTGTTAAATAAACTTCTTACGTCCCATCTTTTTCAGTTTTTCCAAAATTTCTGAAAAGTAAAATTAAGATAATGAATTATACATTTACGCATTGTTGTAACTTTATCGCATATCAAACTGCTCGAAAAATATACGTGCAGCATTATCAACTATCTATGTATTAGATATAAGTATCAGCTCTATATGTACTAGATATAAATAATTTAAAAAAAAGCATTAACAATCCTCCAAATCTAGATATATTACACTCAAACGAGTTAATTGAAACTAAATATACGAGCAAATGCATGTGCGTAAAGTGTCGTCCCAGATTAGCCTGTACAGTCATCAAAGGCTAATCAGGGACGACACTTTCCGCCTAAACTGGATTTTCGTCAAGAAGAATCTTTTTATTCAGAAACACAATAAAATCGGAAAGTTTCGTCCCAAATTAGCCTGTGCGAACTGCACAGGCTTATCTTGGACGACACTTTACGCACATGCATTAAACCCCCTTTTCACAGAGCGATGCTCATATCTATTTTAGGACAATACGACTGCAAACTATGATGGACCTCGTAGAAAGTTGAGATTGTAATTTTCATTCATAGAACAGGCAGATATGACCCAATATGGTCCGAGTCGCCAACTGTCCATATTGTTTACTCGGAAAACATACTGGCCAACATATATAATACAATAAATTACTGTGTAAGTCAAGCAGAGAAGAATTTTCATAATTTGTGTAAACATAAAACATTGGATTTCGTTTTATAATTTATATTGTAATTCTCCCAATACAAAATATATACTGCATTCGGGAAACGTGATTGTACTTGCTTTTGTATTAAGTACACATTTACGATCATTTCTAGTCATTTCGTGCCAAGCGGTTTACACCAGTTATCAGTGAAATGCTATTTTAAATAAAATAAATGTCGTTAATGAATGTCAATTTATAATGCAGCGAATACTAATACACGTTTGCATTGCACAAAAAAACGATGTTTAAACAAAAAATGCAATAGTCTACAGATGCATTTTATATGTATGTATTAATCAAACGAAAGCAGTCATAACTGTTATATTGGATATGGGCTTTAGCTGATTTGTTTGGAAAAATATTTAAGATTAGTTAACATGGATTCTTTAGATAATGTGTGTTACTGTTTAAGTCCGTCCGATGAAAACAATCGCTATTGTGAACAATATATTGTACTCACTAAAACATAGCTAAGATCTGTTATATAATGTTGTCATATAATAAATATATGTATATCCTTTCTTTTTAATTTGTTTACAATAACATTGCCCGAAACATTCACTCGGGAAGTTGAGTCATCCTGTTAACAATTATTAAGCATACCTTCCATTGATGGTGTTGACAGTGGTGTTCCGGAACCGGGATTGATCACTGGCTCTGCAATAAAGTCGATTCGACGTGCATTGTTATCGTTGCATTCATTTTATACAAAATACGATAAAGTATTTACAAATGTGTTGTATTATTACCACTTCTGGTTCTGTTAAAAATTATGTACGACATTGACCATCTGTAAATATATTGTGTTGTAATATGTGTGTACTCATGGGCTTAAAACCTTATGTATGTTGAAATATACCCTAAATTTTATATGCGATTTATTTGTTCGAAGTGTAAATATCTGTCAAAACTTTCTGCATGGTTCTTTAGCATAAACTAATGCGAAAGCCCAAATGTGGGTCATGCATGTGTTTTGTTGTTTTACTCACGGATAATTTGTGTAAGTTTAATTGAAGGTATTGCATACACACCTATTGTTAAGGTCTGTTATAAATCATTGCACACATAAACTAAATTTACTAGATCGGTGTTAAGTGTCATTATTAAAACCACATTTGAAATACCCATTTCACACTTCGACATTTTCCTAGAAAATGAATCTTAAATAAAATAAGTGCTTCTCAATACTTAAAGAGCTTATCATATTTCAAATGNCCAGTTATCAGTGAAATGCTATTTTAAATAAAATAAATGTCGTTAACCCTTTGAGCGCTGGAACCGGATTTTGAAGGCCTTTGCAAACAGTTTGGATCCAGATGAGACACCACAGAACGTGGCGTCTCATCAGGATCCAAACTGTTTGCTATTCTGATAGTATTCTTTGAAAAAAAAAACGAAGAAAATGCTAATTTTAGAAATTTAGCAGACAACATTTTAGCAGACGACAAATTTCCCAGCATGCAAAGGGTTAATGAATGTCAATTTATAATGCAGCGAATACTAATAGACGTATGCATTGCACAAAAAAACGATGTTTAAAAAAAATTAAAATGCAATAGTCTACAGATGCATTTTATATGTATGTATTAATCAAACGAAAGCAGTCATTACTGTTATATTGGATATGGGCTTTAGCTGATTTGTTTGGAAAAATATTAAAGATTAGTTAACATGGATTCTTTAAATAATGTGTGTTACTGTTTAAGTCCGTCCGATGAAAACAATCGCTATTGTGAACAATATATTGTACTCACTAAAACATAGCTAAGATCTGTTATATAATGTTGTCATATAATAAATATATGTACATCCTTTCTTTTTAATTTGTTTTCAATAACATTGCCCGAAACATTCACTCGGGAAGTTGAGTCATCCTGTTAACAATTATTAAGCATACCTTCCATTGATGGTATTGACAGTGGTGTTCCGGAACCGGGACTGATCACTGGCTCTGCAAGAAAGTCGATTCGACGTGCATTTTTATCGTTGCATTCATTTTATACAAAATACGATAAAGTGTTTACAAATGTGTTGTATTATTACAACTTCTGGTTCTGTTAAAAATTATGTACGACATTGACCATCTGTGAATATATTGTGTTGTAATATGTGTGAACTCATAGGCTTAAAACCTTATGTATGTTGAAATATACCCTAAACTCTATATGCGATTTATTTGTTCGAAGCGTAAATATCTGTCAAATTGTTCTGCATGGTTCTTTAGCATAAACTAATGCGAAAGCCCATATGTGGATCATGCATGTGTTTTGTTTTTTTACTCACGGATAATTTGTGTAAGTTTAATTGAAGGTATTGCATGCGCAGCTATTGATAAGGTCTGTTATAAATCATTGCATAAATAAACTAAATTTACTAGATCGGTGTTGAGTGTCATTATTAGAACCACATTTGCAATACCCATTTCACACTTCGACATTTTCCTAGAAAATGAATCTTAAATCAAATAAGTGCTTCTCAATACTTAAAGAGCTTAACATATTTCAAATGACCTTGATGTAAAGATACAAGTACCTTGTAAAATACATTTGAACATAAATTATGAATTCTAAAAGCTTTATACTCTCAAAATATAGCATTTACATAAGTTCAATAATTTACGCGTTTGTGTTTAAATGGTCTTATTTAGAGACTCAAAATACATTTTACCATTTTCGAATGGAATAACGGGCCAATCCGCAAAACCTGAAATAAATTGTACAATCATGGTGTAATTTGATAACGTATAATAACGTAATCGATACATATGTTTAGCGTTGAAATATAAACATGACGATAAACAAAGGTTATGTCGTTAAAAGAAATAAGCCGTTTGCAGCCTGTATTTATATATTGCAGCTACTTGAGAGCTACTGGTTAAAGAGAAAAAATCCATTTAAGAATAGTCCATATTGTTTTAAAAATTCCACTACGTCATATATCTTTGTGGCTGTTTAAAATACTGTTATCTGATGAATGGATACCCAATCGAGGCTGTAACTATTGATGAAACGGCTTCTATAGTGTCACTGTGTTATTTATTTTAGAATAAATCACATTTATACATTTCCCCGAAAGTAATTCCAATTGCGACAAAAAGGGTTACCAGTATGTATGTACAGGATGCATGTTCTTAAATAAAGAAGTTTTTGTCATTTGACGATATGATAACGATTTGCGGACCATAAGACCTGAACAGTAGCTTTTTTGTTTTTGCATTTATAGCGTTTATTAACAATTGTATGGTTATTTTACATGTTAATTTGTTAGTCTATAATAGAGTTCTTTTAACAATTCAACTTACTTGCTATAATAGAGGTATATTAAATCCATGCATAATATTATATAGACACAATCATACATTTCACACACAGAGACACATACACAAATGCCTTGTAATGATACAAAAAAAGTTTGGACTTCAGAAAATTATAAATTTTAATCAAACGTTTGGACTTCAGACAATTATGAACGTTAATCGATCGACAATGGTATCAAATGTTTTAAGCAAACAACACAATTTACCATAAGATTGTTCTATTGATCTACAAAAAGTTTTACAATTGCCCAGTTTAGAAGTTCCTTTTCTTGATATGTTGTATAAGCTTGAATTTCCCATGCTAAGCAAAGATTATTATGAACAGCAACTTACTTAGTGGCATTGGGGGTGGAGCTAAAAAGGAAACCACAAATGTCGATGATAATTTAAACTTCTTTAATTGTAGGAAATACACTCACCTCTTAAAACATTTATATTTATAAACGCATTTAATCAACTATCTGGAGTTTCTGAACCTGCTGTGACAGGTTTGTTTAAATAATTCGTAAATTAAATGGAAGTGAGGTAAACTTATTTAGTTACAATATCTTTATCAAGCATTCGATTAATAGAAACACAATATGGCATTTGAATAAGGACAATAATTGACGAGTTTGTGTTTATATGGTCTAACTTAGAGACTAAATTAAATAATTACCATTCCCTAATGGAACAGCGGGCGAATCCTCAGAAGCTGCAAGAAATTTCATGATCATGGTGTATTATGATATACCATAGTGTAAACCAGAACTATGTAAAGACAAATGATGAAAACATGACGACAAACACATGTAATTGACGGTAATAAGCCGTTTGAAGTTGTATTTACACGTTTCAATTACTTTAGAGCTATCGGTTACAGCAAAAACATTTTCATTAAAGAATAGTCCATATTATTTTAGCAATGCCACTACGTTATATACAATTGTGACTGATTATAATACCGTTTTGTAATGAATATATACCGTTCCGAGGTTGTTCCTATCGATATCGGCTCCAAGAGTGTCAATGTGTTATTTGTTTTAAAGTAAACAAAATGTATATATTACATAGTTGGTATTTGTTGCATTTGGTGGAATATCGATTTTTATTCACGAGTGATCATAGCAAAACTATTTGTTTCTTGGGTATTTGTTGATTTAGTGGAATATCGATTTTAATTCACGAGTGATCATAGCAAAACTATTTTTTTCTATGATCGCGACTGAATTAAAATCAATGTTCCACAAAATCAAACACATTTTCTTTTCCTTTTATGCTTAAAATGAATATTTTTGTATTTATGCTGAAATAATGACGTCGTAACGTCATGAAAACGACGTCATTAAAAAGTGAAACAGTGAATTATCAGTTTAAATTCACTGATATTTCTATATTAATCACTGGAAAGCATAAAATAAATAAATATATGTACAGGATGCGTGTTTCCTATGGAAAATGTTTACCTGAACCAGAAGCGCCATTGTCGGGAACTGGAAAGGAAGAACCACATACATTAATTCTTGACATTTGTACATTTAATATAATAACATAATCAATAAGTAAGAGAGATCAGTGATATTTTATCTATTTGGGAATATGAATGGGGAGAACAGCACATAACATTGAATACATATTTCACGATGAGGTAAGAAACGCACACATTTGATTTTTTTCAATTGCTTTACGCATTGAATTGAGCTACAATTTAATTTTTACGAATTATGTTTTGTTTCCGTTCTTATTTACTGAAGCGACAGTTTGTCTTTTAGTTTGTTTTAACTAATGAAATTGAACCAGAATACGTATATGGACTGGGAAACTGTATGCCATGCAAGTCATAAATATGATATAGAAAATAATGGAACTCCGTGAACTATATGAGAAGAGAAAACAATATGCGTTCGCTGACAATCAGGAAAATTAAATTGCCATGCCATATGTTAAACAAAACAGTGATATGACTTCCGATGAATTTAAATCTTTGTGTTGCAAAAACAGAATGTTGATTATATTGTAATCGACGTGCGGGAACTAAAATAATTAAAATAAAAAAATCATCAGAGCAGTGATAATATAGAACATTTATGAAATTTTAAGGTTAAATGATTTTTGGTTTATTAACATATGTAATAATATTTAACAAATTGCCGTAGTATACTCATTCTAGTTCACAATAAGTTAAATAACTTATTTTAGCAAAGCTAATGCAAATTCCATAGATCTTTAAATCTCACGTCAGTGGAGTCGTCTTAGTTTTTGCAACTGACTATTTAACATTAAACACAATTATATTCACAATTTTAACTTAAAGAATAGCGCGTTATAATAATCAATGTTAAACAAGTGCGAAGAGTTAAAAAAGTATATGTTGCAGAACATTAACTCACCAATACGTGTACTGCACTGCTTAATGTTTGATTATTTTTTTACATTATTTACATTATTGATTCCAAATGACATAGGCCACTGACTGAGTAAGAAGTGAAATATGTAGCACTTTTACATTTCTACACATACAACAAAACGTTTTCATTATATAGACTTTCGATACACAGAAAACAGAGAAAACGGAAAATAGAACATTTATGCTGAGTAACCTACCAGTCGGCTTTGGTGGGGGAGCTGAAAAGGAAACCATAAAATGTAGATGACAATTTAAGCTTCTTTCGCCGTGGGAAATAGACTTGCTTCCTATAAAATGAATATTTAGTTACAAAATGAATCAATTAACTTTGCCGTCATTGACGGTTTTCTTAAAATGATTAGCAAATTATATTCAAGTGTGACAAACCTATTTTGTTACCATATCTTAACAAGCAGTCACATAAATAGTATAACCTTAACATGGTTATTTCTACGCTTGAAATAAAGATTCAGTCTCCTTAGTAAGAATATTGTTAAAGAAATTACTTACGGCCTGTCGGCTTTATTTCAATTTCTGGAAAGCAAAAAAATTAGATAATGATTACTTGTGTTTTTACGTTATCGTGGGTTATCCTGCACCGGACATTATACATATATGCATCATTTTTGTATTGTTTTATTGTATGTTTTAATGTATGATTGCCATTTTATTGTATGTATTTTATGTGTTAATACATATATTTATTGCATTATCATTCACAATGGAAAAATAGTTTCGATTGAATTATTCTAATTTTATTATACGATTAGTGTATTATTTGTGTCTTATACATGCGAAAACAAGTATTGTTGTATTTCTATTTTTTTTAACGAAATTGCGATGAATACTTCTTGACTTGATATATACTAGCACACTTTGTTAACTTGTAGTGATGCAATGAAAGGTTTTACAACTAAAACGCAGTTCGCCTTGATACTTTTGTCATCCAGTGAGCACCAAAAGAGCTATAACAATTCTTAAAGTAAGGCCACGTCTTATAGAAAAAGTATTTTTGCTATTGAATAAATGGTATACCATAATCGCGCCTGGATTTGAAAAATAAACCCCGTTGTAAAAATAAAGCTTTCAAAGCCTCGCTTAAATTAAACTGATCTGTATTCAATAAGAAACTTGTACATTCTATTCTCACTATAAGTGCTTACCAGTGTTGGCTGGTGTCTCTGTGGATGGGGAAGGCGGCCACCTCATGTCTATTGAAAGGATGACACCAACCGAAAATGCGAATATTAATGTTACATATGGTGCACGCATTTTAAAAAGTTAAAATCAACATCAAAACTTTATTATATTACAACTCTTACAGCAAGCAGATCCACATATAGACATAACAAATGACCATAAATGCAAGTGGCTTGTATAATACATTCGTACATGGATTTTACAGGTATTCTACAAGCATAATACTATCAAAATGTATAATCTACATAAGTGCAATACTTTACGTGTTTGTGTTTGAATGGTCTTATTTAGAGACTGAAAATACAGTTTACCATTCCCGAATGACGGACCGGCAGAACCTGAAATGTTTTCAATTGTGTATTTTGATATATAATAACGTAAACGATAAATATGTCAAGCGTGGCGTTGACGGTTTTCTGTAAATGATATGCAAATTATATTTAAGTTTGACAAACCTATTTTGTTACCATACCTTTATGAAGCAGTCATATAAACAGTTTTTCTTCTACATCGCAATTTCTCCGCTTAAATTATTAATATCACCTAAAATCAAGACATGTTAATACCCAACACTTCAATAAACAGTATGAAGATTTAGTCTCCTTTATAAAAATATAGTTTGAAAAACTACGTACGGCTCTGAAATTATGGAAAGTAAAAATAACATAATGAATACTTATGTTTTAATTGTTATCATATATCAAACTGTCCGAATAATGTTCGTGCATTATTATCAACTACATATAAATATCAAATGTATGTTCTATATATCAATCAGGAAATAAGCATTTTAGGTAGCATTAACGATCCTCCACAGTTAGATGTATTGACATAAAATAAGCATATACCTTATTAAGCATTAAACGATTGAAAAATAGTATGGACATCGTAGAAAGTAGAAATGGTATTTTATTTATTTATAAAAAAAGACATATATGATTAAATAAGGACCAAATTGCCAATTATCCATGCTGTTGAATCGGGCCAAATATTGGCCCATATATAATGCAGTAAATTACTGTGTAATGAAATATAAGTGAAGCAGAGAAGCATTTCATTTATATGTCTAAACAGAAACCATTGCATTACGTTTCTTATTGCTATTTTAGTAAGCATAATGCGAACTTTGCATCGCAGTCGACGAACGTTTATAGATTTGCTTTAGTATAAATTTCACATTTACATTAGTGTGTACTACTTTCTTTCCTTGTATTAATTCCACATTTACGTTAATGTGAACTACTGTCGTACCGAACGTTGTAGAACATACGTTACAAACATCCAAGCAGTGAACCTTTTAATAATATCTCTTTAAAACCAAACGATTTATCAGTGAAATCGAATTTTCATTTAAATAAACGTCGTTAAATTAATGTTAAATCATAACGCACTGAATACAATTATACGTATGGTTTGGTATTCTATATATACATAACATCAGAAAAAGAAGTTTGCAAAGATAAGCGATGTTTTAAATAGAATGCACTCGAATGTGGGTTTACGGATGGATTGCATATTCATACATTTATCAAACGAATGCAATCATAACTGATAAATTGGTTAAAGGCTGTTGCTTATTTGTTTAGAAAAAGAGTTAATATTGGTTAACTCGGATTCATCAAAATAACGGTATTCGTTGTTTTAGTCCGTTGCATAAAAACAGTCGCCACTGTAAACAATATTTTACTCACTAAAACCAAAATGTAATTTTGTCATATTATTGTCTCATTCGCCTTAATATCATTTCTGTGTTTTTTTTTCTGCAAGTTCAATCATCCTGGTAACAATTATAAAGCAACACCAACAACAACAGCATTTATTTCGGCAATTTAGCTTACGAAAAAGCCTCTCGCCTACAATAGTGAATATAAATATACTTCTAAAGA
This sequence comes from Dreissena rostriformis, assembly GCA_007657795.1. Lineage (NCBI taxonomy): Eukaryota > Metazoa > Mollusca > Bivalvia > Myida > Dreissenidae > Dreissena > Dreissena rostriformis. The sequence continues at coordinate 159,420 of VMBQ01001418.1, read as the reverse complement.
GGTACCTCTTCTAAAGCTTGCTTTTGGCAATGATAGTGGTGGCAGTGGTGGTCCGGAAACGGAATCGATTACTGGCTCTGAAATATATTGGATTCGACGTGTATTCCAATCGTAGCATGCATTCCTAATGTGATATATCTGTTCGACATGTAAACATTGAATTGACACATACATTTTGATATCGTTTGTCTTTCATTTGTTTTCAACATTTTTGTCCAACACATTCACTCGGGTAGTTAAGTCATCATTGTAACAATTATCAAGCGTACGTCATTATCGTAACAATTATTAAGCGTACGTCATTATCGTAACAATTATTAAGCGTACGT
>VMBQ01001418.1:135336-156727 GCA_007657795.1 Dreissena rostriformis | reverse complement strand
ATATATTATCAGAATATATTTGTTTTGTCGAAATGATGAAAAATGTTGTTTTATGACATATTGATAGTGTTAAAGTGACTTGGCCACGCGCCCAACACCTGTGATGCAATCAGCTTAAATAAATAGGTTTAAACTAAACTAGATAAATAACCATCCAGCTAAGGCACCGCATTTAAAAAAAAAGAAACTCAAATGCTCAGATTTTCACACACTTTATTATTGCACCAAATTAATTAAAACAATGTGTTTTTTTTTACAATATCTTGGAAAAATACATACAATTAACTACTTCACCAAACTTGTAATATACAAAAAGACACACACAAAGTACACAAAAAGTATGGGAACTTAAAGCAATTTAATTCCGCCACTCCATAATCAAACCTTATAACGTTTTGCATGACAATATGGTATAGCGTTACACATCTACGGATTAAAGCGAGTTGTAAACAGATTTTCGTATTTTGACAAATGTCATAAAATGCATCTCCTAACAAATGATATATCTGAAATTGTTATGAATAATTAAATTAATAGGGAAAAGATAATTTAAATGTGCCAGTCCTGGGGCTACAACCCGGGACCTATCGACACAAAAGCTTACACGCAACCACTACATCATGCTGGCGTTTCAATACATTTTGGGTCATTAAAATCCTATGTTGGTAAAACACGTTTTGGCTTTAATGTGTCGTGTTCTGAGAAAACTAGGCAAAATGCTTGTGCGTAAATTGTCATCCCAGATTAGCCTGTGCAGTCTGCACAGGCTAATCAGGGACGACAATTTCCGCTTTTATGGAATTTTTCGTTTAAATGAGGTCTCTTCTTAGCGAAATTCCAGTTTAGGTGGAAAGTGTCGTCCCGGATTAGCCTGTGCGGACTGCACAGGCTAATCTGGGATGACACTTTACGCACAAGCATTTTGCCCAGTTTTCTCAGAACACAACACAAATATCGATGAAAAGTCTTACAATCGCCTTAATATTTTATCCGATATGCATTGATGAGTATCCATACACAAACCCTTTTTTTTTTATTTTTTTTTAGTCAGGAATGTTTTTTTCACGTTTATCGTCAAGCAACAGTCCCCAAAGTCTATGTTGATGAATGAATAAATGGTTTCTTATGAAAATCTTACCCATCAAAATTTAAATAACTGCTTTGAAATCAATTCATTATTATTGTTTTGGTAACTGTTTCAAATCTTTTTCCCAATGCAATAACTGGTGATTCTTTATAACTACTTTTACAACATATACATGGTATTGTATACTTCATTTGTACCAAAACACATACATCAATTATCAGATTTAGTAAATAAGAAAAAGTCAAATTTTTAAACAAATTTACATCAATAATGTAAATTTTAAAGGACATGCCGACACGTGCGCTCCAACATTAAACTTTGTCTCAAAACCCCACTAAAGCTGTTTGAATGACAAAAATACTATCTGGACAAGCTGTTGTATGGCTAAATTTGACCTTTGACCTTTAGGTAGAAAAACAGGTGAAACAAGTGACACACCATCTCCTTAAGGTGATATTTTGTGGTATTTTATTTCGAAATTGCATTTTCAATGACAAAGTTACTTTTCAGGAAAAGCTGTTTCATGACTTAATTCAACCTTTGAACTTAAGTGTGACCTTGACATTTAGGTATGGAAAAATGTTTCAGTTAAGTACATTTTGTGTATGGACTTATGGCCTTATACAATCACAATCAACATTCAATTGAAAATCTATTACTCAATTTTCATTCAATTTCAGTACATGTCCAGACATTTCATTTCACATTTTATGGTAGCTATAAAATAATAAATAATGATTGACTGTCTATTACAAATACAGAAATACACCACAACATTGTTATGTCCATATGATAAATGCTTTCATATTTTAGTACTGCATATGCATGTTAATAGACGGTTAATGTTAATCAACTACACATGAAAACCCGATAATAAACATTTGATTTCACAAACTGAGCAACTAAATGAAGCATTATTATAGACATTAAATCTTTTAATCCCAATCATTGCCAAAATTGAGCCTCAAACAATCAAAGGTAAATTTCTATAATGTGCACAGCAAGTTGAAATTGCAATAACAATATTAATATAATATGCACAATCATCATTAAGTCACTATTACAAAAGAAAAAGTAAAAGTGAATCTTAATGGTGTTTTAAAAATAAGTTATTTTATTGTTAAACAGCGATGTATGAATATATTTTTAACAGCTGTTTCACAACACTTTTGAATTTATTGACAAATTGACAAATATGTGGCGTGTTCTGAGAAAACTGGGCATAATGCATGTGCGTAAAGTGTAATCCCGGATTAGCCAGTGCAGTTCGCACAGGCTAATCCGGGATGACCCTTTCCGCCTAAACTACATTTTGGCTAAGAAGAGACACCATTTAAACGAAAAATGTCATAAACGCGGAAAGTGTCGTCCCTGATTAGCCTTTTTAATCCTTTTGAAAAAAAAACACTTTTTTTTTTCAAGATGATTGGAAATGTCCCCTTCCATTCAGGGATAAATGTGCAATAGAACAAGTAAAATTAAACATATTGTGCTGACACTAAACGCATATGCCTTTGAGTTTTGATTTATGGGCCGATCAGAACACGTCCAAAAGTAGGTCAATTTAAACGTCAAAATGAGGTTAAGTGATGTAGGTGTGTTGAGATGTGTTCATAAATAACATCTATACCAGCATTTATGCTTTAAAGTAAACAGTATTGATGTTAGACGCTATCGTAATTTTGGGTCAACCATGTATTTTGACGTTAAAGTCCCAAAGTAGATAAATTGCAAATTTCTAAATAGAATAGACCTGAAACTGTCTTTGATATTTCATTACCATAACTGCAAAGAATTTTAATACCAATTAACAGGAAATCCAGTCATCCTGGCTGTTATAGAATACAATTTTTGTTCATCATAAACCGGTCTGCAACCATTTCATTAGCATTTGTTTTGCTTTTGATAAGGTTGGATCCCTTGGAAATGGTGAGTTAACCCTTTGAACACTGGAACCGGATTTTGAAGGTCTTTGCAAACAGTTTGGATCCAGATGAGACTATTCTGATAGTATTCTTTGAAAAAAATCAATGAAAATGCTAATTTTAGAAATTCAGCAGACGACATTTTAGCAGACAACACATTTCCCAGCATGCAAAGGGTTAAGATTATGGAGTTGTATATTGAAACAATTGTTTTTATTTTTTTGAATTTGGTTACACACTCCTCATTCTAAGAGTATTGTCATAAACCATGAATACAAATAAATTTGTGTTTAGCAATTTTTCTTCAAGTAGCTGGGATTTGCGTAACGTAGCATTTTTGAATAGTAAATGCTGTTAATACTGTTCAAAATAAATTTAATACAACTAGCTAATTTTGTGACATATAAGATTTTTTGTAATATAATAAAGTGTCTTCCCTTTAATGTAATCTAATCCCTTTCTCCCCAAAAAAAACATTTTTTCTTAGAAAAAATCTGGCAATAGTGAATACCCATTGTTAAAATCATTAATAATGCACTTTGTTGTTATTTTTGTTTCCATACATTTCCAGTACTACAGCTTTTGAGGGGGAAATACAGCCTTTACCTTATGTTTTTGACTAAACCTTTATTTTATATTTTACCAGACTGAAATGCAAACAGACACTCCGACACTTCATATCATCAACTCATAATGACAACGGAAACCAAGCAGACACAATTCCTGCAAAACTTACATCACACATTCCGAGATCCTATGACTTCTTTACACTCTTTATAACAGGTATGTGTAGAAAAATCCAGGAAAACAATTGCATACAACATGAGACCAAGAGTACAGCATATCACAAACTTCACAAACAAGGTAAGCAAATAAACACCAACACAGATTAAACACTAACACAGGCTGCTTGGAAGAGAACCAATGCCTCATTTTATCTTAAAGTAGTTCAATCACATACAAATTTAACAAACCTAGGAGATAAACCAACCATTCGTTTTCGCCAGTATGTGACCATCTCAGGAATAGACATTTATTCTAACAAGTGATGTGTTGGAAAAACACTATGCCCCCTTTCGAGCGATTTTGACCCATATATTTGACTTTTGACCTTGAAGGATGACCTTGACCTTTCACCACTCAAAATGTGCAGCTCCATGACATACACATGCATGCCAAATATCAAGTTGCTATCTTCAATAGTGCAAAAGTTATGTCCAAGGTTAAAGTTTTGGGACACACACAATGACAGACAGGCAGACAGGCCAAAAACAATATACCCCCTCTTTTTCGAAGAAGGAGGCATAACAATGAACAACAACAATCTTTATTCCTATGAAACTATCATGCCAACCTATAGCCGTCAATGAAAAAACGTCATTCAGATCATATCTTTATTCAGGGGTGTTATTTTGGAACCACTTCAGGAGAGGAAAAACATCCTACCCTCCTTACAGGGTTAACTTTTAACACTTTATTTTTTAACATTTCCAGTAAATTTAAAAACTACTTTGACATGGAAAGGAGGGAAATAAGCTTAAAGGATGATAATCCCACCGCTGTGTATGAAGCTAATCAAAACCACGTTCAATTCCACACGTTTTTTGCCAGTTAGGAGACACTCCCGTAATTTTTCCATGGTTAGGAACCATTTCGACCTCCACCAAGGGAGAACACACATCTCAGGGGAGATAACCACTAATAGGCCTGTAGCCAAGTGCAGCAAACATCAGCTCTCCATTCAGGGTACGGTACGAGCAGGTCATGTTGCAGTGCTCCATTTCATGAAGGCCGGCACGTCCTTTACAGGGACATTGTGCATGTGAGCCTTAAGCCTGAGGTTCCGGTCATCAGTCAGTAGTACCACATCTCGAAACAGGCGTATTGGAGTGTCTGAAGAGATACGAACATTTATAAAGAATAAAAAATAGGTGGATGCAATATTTCGATTTTTTTTTTATGTTCTTAACAGTGGAATAAATTGCTGGCATCTTAACTTCATTGTCTACATGATAGGTACATGGAAAGTAGTAGTAATTAGAATTAGAATGAGAACCTTATACATGTATAAAAATCCCTCAAACAGTTGAAAAAACATACAGGAATAAATGTTTTGATGAGCAAAAAGGTTAATCAATATTTGCACAGTCTTCTGATGGCCAATTACAATGGCTCTGGTTCCCAATTAAAAACAAGTTGTAATACCATGAAATTCCTTATGTTCATTTAAGTTTTTTTTGTCAGTCGTGGATCAATTGTTAATTACCAGTTACAAGTATGATGCACACTCTGGTATATAATCAATATACATGTATGCTTACTATTTTGTCATACTTCAAGTATAACACATGGAATTTCACAAGAAAAAATGACTATGACTATCTGCAAACACTACTTTATACAGGTCAAAATGTTTGTAACAGCCGAAATTTGTAACAAAGAGCCTTGACTAAGGCTTACTGACCTTTGTCTCCTTGACTACAGCTTACTGACCTGTGTCTCCTTGACTATGGCTTACTGACCTTTATCCCCTTGACTACAGTTTACTGATCTTTGTGTCCTTGACTACAGCTTACTGACATTTGTCTCCTTGACTTTGGTTTACTGACCTTTGTCTACTTGATTAAAGTTAACTGACCTTTGTCTCCTTGACTACAGCTTCCTGACCTGTGTCTCCTTGACTACAACTTACTGACCTTTGTCTCCTTGTCTACAGCTTACTGACCTTTGTCTCCTAGACTACAGCTTACTGAACTTTGTCTCCTTGACTACAGCTTACTGACCTTTGTCTCCTTGACTACAGCTTTCTTACCTTTGTCTCCTTTACGATGGCTTACTAACCTTTGTCTCCTTGACAACAGCTTACTGACATTTATCTCCTTGACTACAGCTTACCAACCTTTGTCTCCTTGACTAAGGCTTACTGACGTTAGTCTCCTTGACAACGACCTACCAACCATTGTCTCCTTGACTACAGCTTACTGACCTTTGTCTCCTTGACTATGGCTTACTGACCTTTGTCTTTCGGCATGAAGTCTCTGGCCTTGTCCTTGCAGTAGTACGTACAGCAGGAGAGGATGAGATCATCATTGTTTCCCTGTAACATGTGGGTGATATTGTATCCATGGTTTCATTTGCATTTCAACAATTATGTTTGTACGCTCAAAAAATGTTCGCTGTCCGTATGATTCTGCAAAACATCTGTGTTCTCCATTCAATAAATAATGCAAATTTACGACCAATTTCTATATACAAGATATTCATTTATTTAAATTAGAAAACAAAAGATTATGTAGGCATAATTGGCCTTTAAAGCCTGTTAACAAGTAGAATGCTTAAGCAGTAATGTATGAACCACCCGTGATAAAACACTACGTCTAAACATAAAACATAAAAAGACTAGGAGCATGGCAATGACACAACAACTGTCAATGTTACAGTTATTAGTACAATTTTAACTCTTTCAGTGCTGGAACCAAATTTTGAAGGCCTTTGCAAACAGTTTGGATCCAGATGAGACGCCACAGAACGTGGCGTCTCATCAGGATCCAAACTGTTTGCTATTCTGATAGTATTCTTTGAAAAAAAATCGAAGAAAATGCTAATTTTAGAAATTCAGCAGACGACATTTTAGCAGACAACATATTTCCCAGCATGCAAAGGGTTAACAATTGTGCAAGCAAAAGCTGAGTTTTCATGTAAGCTACATACAAACACAATTTCAGCACAATATTTCCATCCAAACTCAACAGTTTCTTTTCAATTTTAAGTGACAGTGACATTGACCTAACTGGTCCAAAATTCCATCCTAAGCTAGGCCTGTATGTAAGCAACAACATACAATATTGCAGAACAATACCCCCATAAAACCCAAGCTATTGAGCAAGCCAGTATACATGAAGGCTGAAGCTACCAACACACACACTTTCAGTGCAAGGCCAACAATAACACATATTTGTTTGTGATTGCCTACCTACCCAAAGATAATGTCACTACTTGAAAGATTTTTAAGATTGCCTACCTACCCAACGATATTGTCATTGCTTAAAATATTTTTGGGGGGAAAAACAGACCAGTTTTTTCAAAGGATTTTTCTAATTTTGGGGAGTGTCAAATACTTCCTGAGTGATGTTATGCACAAGAAGCAGGAGAGACAGATAGATGGAATGACAGAAGAATAGACCATGCGATAACTATATTGCCGCAATTTGGGATAAACTTAAGATTTTCATTTTGCAGGATTATTCAAAACAAACATAAATAAAAGTTGTGAATTTAAAGCTGTCCTTATTAGAGCTTTGTCACAAACATGAATAAAACCCATCCACTGGTCTGCTTATTCAGTTATGTTCAAGGGTAAATAACTCAGGAATTTTGTATCATCAGACATGAAAAGGTGTCTTGCACATCTACGCTTCACAGAGATGACATTTTTGAAGTTTCAATTTAATTACTTGAAAAATGTCGAAGTAGTTCACTCCACAAACTTATACAATTTTATTAGAACAGATCAACTGAGAACATAGTGACTTATATAAACACCCTCTAAAACTTTGTTTGCAAGGGTATAATTTTCACTTTTAAGAATGTAAGAATATTCATTCTGCAGTCATAACCCAATGAGCCATTTTTAAGAATGCATGAAATATAGACACTGCAAAATATACATACGAGTCTGGTTCTGTGAAAACTGGGTTTAATGCATGTGCTTAAAGTGTCGTCCCAGATTAGCCTGTGCAGTCCGCACAGGCTAAGCAGGGACAACACTCTCCGCCTAAACTGGATTTTCGCTGAGAAGAGACTTCCTTTTAACGAAAAATACCATAATAGCGGAGTGTATCATCTCTGATTATCCTGTGCCTACTGCACAGGCGAATCTGGGACGACACTTTATGCACATGCATATAACCTAGTTTTCTCAGAACAAGGCTCATATAATAATATTATTATGATATATAATATAATAAACAAAGCCAACATACACTGGAGTCGGTCTCCTCACTGCGGTATGCAATCGTCTCCATGACAGTACCCTTGGAGGTTAGAGCCTTCAGGTGAGCGTGCTTTGTCTCAAACTCCTTCTCGAGGAATGAGATGGTGTGCTGTGCCCGGGTCTTCACCTTGTGCATGTGGTCATCGTTGTCTGCTGACCGGTCGCCCACTGGACGCTTGCCCTGAGCCAGTCCATCCAACTCATTGATCACTGTAGAACGAGACAAGGATACGCTGTTATTAAGGGTATCTCTTTAGTGATATATACCAGTACTGGTTTTCAATAGGCAATTTCAAAATGTACATGAATGTTTTATTTGGTTAAATAATCAACTGGTTATGGCAAAGAATAAAACTTTGTAATGCAAACTTCAAAAGCATAATACAGTCAAAGACTGTTAAATTCTTAAGGAATTTTCTGAAAATAAGAAACACTTCTGGGTTTTTTTCCCATTGAAGGTACACATAACTACCTATCGTACAAAGAATCAGAAGGCACTACCCAGTACTTATTTTACAAGATTTTAAATACAAATTAGTGACTTTCACATAGAAAATTTGAATATTAAGAAAACCTTTTTAAGGAGCTTTGAGAAAACACATCCAGAATTGTCAAAAACTTGTTTTGTTATTTCTTTAAAAAAAATAAAAAAAAATTAACCCTTTCCCACTTAGAAGCAATGTGAAAATGGCATTTGCATCCTGCTTAACAAACCAGAACAGCCTGCGAGTTACTATGGTTGGCTATGAAACATTTAAAACTTTAATCTAGTAAGAAAGGTCTCACATTTAATTAGATTTTCTAAGGGACTACAAATGCGTCAAAGTGAATGAGTGGTAAAGAGCTAAAAATGAGTATTTTATAAATTAGCAAAGGCCCTTGTGCACATACCGACTAGTGGTATGACCACCGTGTACTGCTTGGCCACAATCAGCTTCTGTATACTGGGTAGGTGGTCTATGAAGCAGTTGGTGTCTGGAATGAGGAAGATGGGCCGCACCTCGATCTCTATACAGTGGGTCTTGTTCTTCTCCAGCACTCTCTACAACAGTCAATACCATACATGTACTGGTTAGGTATGTATGAGGGTAATAGGTATATTTGGTTAAAATTAAGTAGACCTTATATGTCACAAATGTGACTAATACAACATAACGCTTTGTCAGCTACCTTCAAGGACATTTAACTCTGGAATGAGCAGATCACAGGGAATGAAAAGCGTCTTATATATCTAAACTTTATGATAATGACATACATGAAGCTTGAATTTAATTGCTTGAGAAATGTGGCAGTATCTCCCTCCACAAACTTGTAACATTTTCATGCGAACAAACTGGACAAACTGACCAACCGACTAATTCAGAGACCCAACTATAACCTACCACTGCCAGGGTATAATTATCAGACAATATAATAGCTTAGTAATAGGCTCTGTAAAGAAGGTTTTTTTCCAAGGAAATTGTGACGGGATAAAGGGACAAATTCAATTGGGCTTTGGAGGGGTGTCCTCTCCACATAGTACATGTATCAACATTTTTTTATTAATTTAAGGACTTAATAATGCAACTCGGGGTTTAATTTAATATGTTCCCCCAAAAAATACATGTTTAATCTATGGTTTCTGGAAACCAATAATCAATTAACTAAAGAAACCAATTATTTACTGTACGAAATTTTACAGAAACATTTTTTCTCAATTTCACACATTAACATATGGAACAAATGAGAATGATATCCATGTACACATCTTTCAAACAATCATTGCTGAAGCAGCACTCTAACCACACAAATCAGCCCAATTCAAAGACGATATGCTATAAACAACTGAAATTTAATATTGAAGCAGTAACAATACTCCGCAGCAATAAATGCCTCTACAAAAAAAAGGCAGTGAAACAAAAGAGACATCCTTACATTTCTGTTCTCTTGTATTCTGTTCTTCTCATCAACTCTACGTCGTAGATCTTCCCGGCGAGCCTTCAACTCCTGAACGTGCTCATCGTGACCTCCCTCTACAGTGATCTCCTCTTCATTCTCAATCACAACATCCTCATCTTCACCCTGATATTAACAGCAGATTGAAACATTATTCCTCTATTTATTTTCCCACTTTGTTTATTAAATACCAAAAAAATCAAACACTTTACCCTAATATGTCGATTAAGTGAGAAACTAGAACACTAAGATATAATATCATTTCAAACACTGTAAGCGTATCTCATCAACGGAAAAGAAGAAAAGTATTAATTAAAAATTGCAATAAATTAATATACACTGATAAGAAAAGTTAAAGACCAAATAAAATGAGATGGATGATAACTACCGTGGAATGTACTTCATTGCTTGGTCTTAACTCGTCTGGTAACCCTATTTGATATACAGCCTTATGTGGTATAATGACATGACATTTACTTTTGAAATGAAAACAACCAAGACCATGTTTTTATCCTTACGTCCACTTAACTGCTTAAAACTGGTCTTCATCAGCTGATATTTTATGGTATCATTCCCTACAGCACACTAAAACCTGTGTCACCACATATTGATTTTGTATTTGGCTCTTTCCCCAAACATATGAATTTCTTAACATTGAATAAGATGAGATAGTTCACTATCCACAAAAAGTTCCAAGTCTCTGATTAAAATGCCAATTGTTTTAAATTGACAATGGTTTTTCAATACATTCTTATGATGTTAAAACATATATAATGTGTCTTAACCTAATATTACAATCCAAACCAAATTACAACCACATACAGAAATGAAATCCAATAACAAAATGTGAAATAGGGTCATGTAGTATGTACTGTACAATTATTTGTTTCCTCAACACAACATTTCTCAAAAGAACCCTGAGACCAGCTATCAAGGCTACCTCAAAGCCCTGCGCGGCTCCTGTAGTCTGGGCCCGGTCAGTGTCCCCGTAGCCGTCCGGGGGCGCCACGCTGTAGTAGCGACCGTCCATGTACTTGAGCATGGGTCGCTCCTCCATGCCACACAGGTACAGGCCAAATATCTGCAGCTGCTGTACACGCAAGCAGTCACGCGCCATGTCCTGATGGTATCAATTGCAGAGGTTATTGTTAATGTTATTATTTCAGTTCTTATCTAGTGCTTTTTTGCTGGGTCTTACTGTTTGGCAGACAGTTCCTTGGCATAAAAAAGGACCAGGTTCTGTACAAATATTTCTCCCTTGCTGGTGCAGCTGAATTTTTACTCTTATTATATTTGTTTGGAATGCCCATATACCTATTGCCCTTACTGCCTAGTTCTCCACTTTTAGAAATGGACATGCGTGTGAACTTTTGTGACATATCAGGTATAATAATTTGTATAGCATTGATAATAACTAAGCCTTGTGTATAGTCAATCTGACAAGATTGTGTCATCTTCATGCATATATACAATGTACAAGAAACTGACTCAAAATTATGTTGAGATGTTAAACATGATACTGTTACAAAAAGGGCATATGAAAATTCAAGTTATTTTCACTTTCAAGACCATGACTGCATGTCTCTAACTGGCTGAAAGGTCAGCAGAAGCTGAACATTAATAGGTCATTAGTATATCTGAACGCAAAGCATATTGAAGGATTGGATTTTTATCAGATATGCTGAAATTCAACATCTTTTCAACCACTAAACATCACAAAGAATATTGTCCCACAGTCACAACCATTAGTCATCATTTCAACATAAATAAAGATCCCAGAACTCGGTCATTCTTTTTTATGAGGATCAAGCATAGGTTAACTCTCAAAAATGCACATTTTTTTTTAAAGAAAAGCAGCATACCATATCGATGCCTTCCTCTACAAAGTTGTTGATGGTAGGTTTCCCAAGCAGAGGCACAAACCCTGACATCATCGTGTCCTCTGACAGTATCACAGGTAACAAACCTGGGGATTTATAAAACATGGTTTTCAACTTTCCAGCCACAATATGGTAAATCTATGCACATAAAACACGAAAATGTATGACAGCCAGGAACATGGCATGCTAACTATTTTGTTCTTACATCCCTGAAGTGTAAGCATTCATTCAATACCACAATACAGGGCCCGTATTCACCTAACAATTCTTACACTTAAGTCTAAGAACAAACAATATTCTTTTAATTGGAATATTCAATAAGTGTATTAATGTTGAGTCAAACTTTACATTAACTGCCTCTATTTACATCATTCTTTATGTAGAACGTTCTTTTAATGATATAATCACCAGGGGGAGCCTGTATATATTCAAACGCTGGACCTATATTTCTCTGTTTTAAGTCTATTCTTTATTCTTAAGTCTAAGAATGGGTCGGTTAATATTGCCCGGGTTCGCAGAATGAGATTTTTTTGCAAACTTCTTGTAACCCTTCCTTATTTTTGTCAACAACAAAAATTATAAATCTGTGTCAAAATGTGCAATACGAATCCCATTTTCTGTTTACACACAATTGTTCACAACATAACTGGATTTGATGATTTCTGATCAGGTTATTGTTGCGATGAGGAACATGTGTCAATGTCTCACTCCTGTCACCAGATTTGCTGAACTCGTACACAAGAGCGCCATGATGGCTCTAAAGCGCTCATTGCATTTCAAGGTACACCGATTGTGGAGGAAAAGACCTGGTAACCTAGTTTTTGACCCCATTTGACACAGATTCAAACAAGGCCTTGATATTGGCATGATAATCAGTGTGAGCACCTTTCACATGGTTACCCTGTTTCATCAAAATTGAGTCATAAACGTGGCTTCTAGATTGGTCANAACCAAACTTTCAATTTTCTAAGTATAAAAAGGGCACATAATTCTGTCAAAATGCCAGTCAGAGTTACATAACTTTGCCTGCACAGTCCCCTTATGATAGTCAGTAAGCGTTGCAAGTATGAAAGCAATAGCTTTGATACTTTAGGAATAAAGTGGACCCAAACACAAAACTTAACCAAATTTTCAATTTTCTAAGTATAAAAAGGGCACATAATTCTGTCAAAATGCCAGCCAGAGTTATCTTACTTTGCCTGTCCAGTCCCCTCATGATTATTAGTAACTGTACCAAGTTTGAATGCAATAGCTTTGATACTTTATGAGAAAAGTGAACCTAAACACAAAACTTAACCGGATGCCGACGCCAACGCAGATGCCGATGCAGACGCCGAAGCTCAGGTAATGACAATAGCTCATTTTTTTTCCCAAAAAATAGATGAGCTAAAAATGTATGACAAAAGAAATTGTGTGTTAGACAATGTACTATGTACAAGTCTTAAATAAAATGTATGTCTGCCTGTCTGTGTGATAAACAATCTGACAAATTTTCATCAAGATTGAGTCATTAATGTGGCCTCTAGAGTATAACAAGGTTCCATAAAGATTTCACATGGAGACCTAGTTTTTAGCCACATGTGTACCTGATTCAAATTCAGCCTAGATATTTTGAAGACAAACTATTTGACTAAGTTTCATCAAGATTGAGTCATAAATGTTGCCCTTAGAGTGGTAACAAATCAAAAGTTTATGACACACAAATATGACAAACATTGGCGTCTGTCTGATAGCCTGACCACAATAGTGGTCACGGTGAGCTTAAATGATAAAAACATCACTGCATTCCACCGACCATCCCTCCTGTCTGTGTAGAACTTGACAATGTCGGAGGTGTTCATCTCAGCTAGCAGGTTGTATAGGCGGGCCACACACTCCCACACATCCACCTTGGGACTGTAACATGAGCACACACAGTGGTCAGGGTGAGTCTTAGAACTCATTATCTACTTATCATTGATATTGGCATATAGACACGAATTTGGAGTTCTGAAGTGTCAGAATAAAACCATAAATCTAGCATTATCTCAGAAATAATTTTGAACTAAAATGAGACCCATATTTCACTTAGCTTTACTACTTATCAAGACATTGTATTGTTTAACAGGTCGTCAAGGAATGATAACTTTTAATAAAATTAAACCTCAGTATCATGTTAAAATGTTCAGGCTAATATGTAAACAATATAAATGCAATTTCAACTTGCCTGAATCTCATCCCAAATACCTCTTGAAATAAGCACTAAGTGCATTACAGAATAACAATATAAATGTAAATAAGGTGACATCAGCATTTATATTTTGGAGCAGTATTTCTTTGTATTATTTCTTTTTGCCAATTTCTTTTTGCCAATCTATTTTTGTCTTATATTCTTATTTTCTTTCTCGTACTCCCCTTTTTTCCACAATGATAAAGTGGTAATAATTTTTTCCTGGATAGATACTCAACATTATGTAGACTCTGTGTTTTCGATGATGTACCTACCCACAAGAAGGGTCCCTCACTTGGGGTGGTGGGTTCCAGAGATCAGGGTGAGAGATCATCCAGTCTGTCCAAACCTGCAGCACAGAAATGAACACCAGTAGCATCTTATAAAGACAAGAATCCAAAACAGATATGTACTACATCAATTTCAATACCAAAATGTACTGGAACTTAATCAGGACAAATTTAAAAAATATGAAGTTTAAAACATGGTTCAGAGTTGTTCCTTAAATGTGTTGTAAGTCTGTTTTTAATGACTCAATTATTTTCAAATTTCTTACTTTTAAAGAATCCTTTGTATTTATTCATTTAAACCTACCTGCAAAATACTTACACTGGTAATATTTACCATTCAATAAGGGAGACAATTTCGGCGGAAAAGGAGGATATTTTATCAGGAAATGTCCTTTGAATGACACTTAAATTAGTTAAACCAATCTTGGAAACAAGAGACCAGATAGAATGCTGTACTTTGACTCCCGGTATGAGTTCCTCCAGTTCTCGGCTGTACATGCGCCCGGGGTAGTCGTCAGACCTGATGTGGGCGGCCAGCAGGGTGGCACTCTCCTCCAGCAGGATGCCAAACATGTCCAGGGACATCTGTACCGAGTGCTGCTGTAGCAGTGAGCGGCATGTTGACTCCAGGCTCTCATCTAGAACAGGCAAGAAACATGAGCCGCGCAAAACAGTATAGCCCCAGATATGAGCCATCTCATGCAAAAATGGGCCTTAGAACATATCAAAACAGTGTTGCACCAGATATGTGCTGTGTCATGGAAAAATATGCATTATGACATATTCAAACAGTGCAGCCCAAGATATGAGCCACATCATGCAAAAATAGGCCTTAGGACATATCAAAACAGTGCAGCCCAAGATATGAGCTGCGATATGTGAAAATGAGCCTGAGGACTTATCCAATCAGTTAAGCCCCAGATATGAGCCTCTTCATGCCAAAATAGGCCTTAGGACATATCTAAACATTACAGCACTAGATATGGGCCGCGTCATGCTAAAATGGGCCTTAGGACATATCTAAACAGTATAGCCCTAGATATGGGCCGCGTCATGCTAAAATGGGCCTAAGGACATATCTAAACAGTACAGCCCTAGATATGGGCCGCGTCATGCTCAAATGGGCCTTAGGACATATCTAAACAGTACAGCCCTTGATATGGGCCGCGTCATGCTAAAATGGGCCTCAGGACATATCTAAACAGTACAGCCCTAGATATGTGCCGCGTCATGCTAAAATGGGCCTTAGGACATATCTAAACAGTACAGCCCTAGATATGGGCCGGGTCATGCTAAAATGGGCCTTAGGACATATCTAAACAGTACAGCCCTAGATATGGGCCGCGTCATGCTAAAATGGGCCTTAGCATGTCTCCAAAAAGTGAAGCTCCAGATATGCCACTGTATCTGTAAACTCTGACGACCAGTCATATTGTCTGCTAATGAGACCAGGAAACCTTGGGTGACTTTATAGCAAACAGGGTAGCTCACGACTAGACTGCGCAAATGCGGGTCACATGGGACATGTATAACTCATCTTTTTTCTAAAGAGCTACTAAGTAGCAATATCACAACCCTCAGCTATGATCTTCCTGGTTTATGTACTCATATGCTCAAAGTATTAATTAACAATTATACCGCACCTGACATATAAAACACTGCCATTAAAAAATGTTTATGTTGGCTATTCACAAGATAACACATTACAGAGCAAGGCCTTGATGCATATATTAGGTATTACAAGTAGCTGAATAAACATAGACTATTTTAATATTGGAATTATTCACAATTGAGGTTTTACTTGTTCCATTCTTTCATTTCAGGGAATTTAAACATTTTTGGAAGAATAATTTTCAATGAGTATTAACTTTCAGAACACCACAGGGCTATTTCTTTCTAATATGAAATCCCAAGCCGAAACACATTTTGGAGTTTATATGTATGAAGTATGAGCAAAAAACATTTTTAGTTGATGTGACTTTGACCTGAACTCCATATGTTATCCCAATCAAGATCTAAATATTATGAAGTTTCATTAAAATAGTTCAACCTTTTTTGCAATATATTGAGCAGAAACTCAGTTTGATGCCAACTGCTGCCCAAATCCCAACAACCACTCTGGTGATCAATGACATAGCCCAATCAAATAACACACTGTCTTTTTAAAAATAACATTTGATCCTTGCTCTGTGAAAAGGGGGTTTAATGCATGTGCATAAAGTGTCATCCCAGATTAGCCTGTGTAATCTGCACAGGCTAATCAGGGACAACACTTTCCCCCTAAACTGGATTTTCATCAAGAAGAGACTTCCTTTAAAAGAAAAATACAATAAAAGAAAAAAGTGTCGTCCCTTCCCTGTGCACAGGCTAATCTGGGATAACATCATAACACACATGCATGAAACCCCCTTTTCTCAGAGCGCATCTCATTTTGTTAAAACCACATAACTGGAGCCTTGCCTTTCAGAGCTGTGTTGTCGATGGCGAACATGTTCATGGCCATGAGCTGCAGCAGGCGCTGGGGTCCAATAGCACCGGCCTTGAGAAGGGCCTTGAACTCATGCAGCATCTGCCCACAAATGTCTGAGAACATCTCCATGCTGTAGATGCAAGAATCTACACTGAATGGACGTGGCAATGATTGATGATTTAAAATAATTTCCTATTCATTTGAGTCGTGTTCTGAGACAACTGGGCATAATGCATGTGCTTAAAGTGTACCCAGATTAGCATGTGCAGTCCGCACAGGCTAATCAAGGACTATACACTTTCCGCTTTTATGACAGTTTTTGTTTAATGGAAGTCACTTCTTAGCAAAAATCGAGTTCAGGGGGCAAGTGGTGTCCCTGATTAGCCTATGCAGACTGCACAGGCTAATCTGGGACAACACTTTACACACATTCATTAAATCCCTTGTTCACAGAAAATTTGAAATTCCATAAGCAGATGTTGTTAAAAAGTTAACATTGAGTTATGAAATCAGAAGTGCTGACAGTTGATGATTTTGATGTTAAGTAAAAAGTCCATGTTTTTTTTTAACCATAATTGTCAATTATGAAGCTTCATATCTTTCCTGACTGTATTATGATTTGGAACCATAACATACTTTCATTACTTTTTATTTCTTTTGTATATTGAAATTCAAAATAACATTGAGAAAGAATCAGAGTCAAATGGATTAGCATGCAATAAGAATGTCCCAGTTTAAACCAATTAAGAATTTAACAGCATTTGAGAATGTTAGGAATACTTTTGTAACAAAACAGTATTCACTACAATCATCTGAAAGCATTTTAAATAAGAAAGGCACATTATTAATTCAATAACCTCCTTCACAAATAATTAAAATTATATCTATTATTTTTAATTAAAATCATATCTATCATTAAAACACAGAATCATATCTATAATTTAAACTGATCTTTCTTACCCTATTTTTGTGAAGAGCTTTCCCTGAACATTCAGGAAGCTGACAACAAAACGTTTATTCAGCTGCAAAAGAGAACATATCCAGATAAACTAAAATCGATGAATAGGCAAACATAAACAAAAATGAGAAAACAAATGTACACATTTTCATTGGCATTGATTAAACTCAGATTGCAAAAAAAGTGCCAAAAAATATTTATGGAATGCAAACAATTTTACAGAATTTCTTCAAATGCATTGGAATTGTTAATATCGTAAATAGTTTCTAAACAACAGTCAGTTGGCATATACCTATCTTGAACGAAGATCATTTAACATTTTGAACACAGCAGAAATATTTATGGAATGCAATTCAATTTCTTCTTCGGGTTTATGGCATGTTACTGAGCAAAGAATGATATTCTGTTTTGAAGGTGACAGACAGCACAATAAGAGTTACTAGCAATGTGTGCATCAATTATTTACTCATTTATTTATTTAGTGAGTAAAATTTCACACAAAAACAGATGAGCTGCAAGCTACAAACAAGAAATGTGTCCACACGACACAGATGCCCCGAACTGTAACTTTCTCACAACATAAAAGTGTAACTGTGTAAATGTTTTGAGATATACACCGACGCACTAAGTGACCCCGTGACCTAGTTTTTGTCCCGGCATGGCCCATGTTCGCACTTGGCCTAGAGATTGTCTAGATAAACTTGTGACCAAGTTTGGTGAAGATCTGATGAAAAGTACTTGCATTAGAGAGCGGACACCATGCTGAATGTTTCAAACGCACTAAGTGACCCCGTGACCTAGTTTTTGGCCAGGCATGGCCCATGTTCAAACTTGACCTAGACATTATCTACATACAACTTCTGACCAAATTTGGTGAAGATCGAATGAAAACAACTTGAAATAGAGAGCGGACACCATGCTGAATGTTTAAAACGCACTAAGTGACCCCGTGACCTACTTTTTGGCCTGGCATGGCCCATGTTCGAACTTTGCCTAGACATTATCTAGATACAACTTCTGACCAAGTTTGGTGAAGATCGGATGAAAACTACTTGAACTAGAGAGCGAACACGAAAAGTGTGACGGACGGACAGACAGACACACCGAACGACCAACCGACGGACAGTGCGAAAACTATATGCCGCCCGTTGGGGGCATAAAAAGGGGGTCGCAGCACTTTTAACAGAGATTGTTTTTTTTTAACAATCCCTACAGTCTTTGTCAAATTTCATAAAATACAGCAATAAGGCAAAACCCAAGTACCGGTACATAGATTGCTATAAATATGCATAAACATTTCGATGATTCAAGGGCCGTAACTCAGGAGTGTCTGAGTCAATTTGGGGAATTATGTAACTTGACGTAGATCTTATTGCCTAACACATTTTCATGAAGTTTGGTGACGATCTGATGGCAATAACTTGAGTAATTGTGCAGAAACGCAATTTTTTGATGATCCAAGGGCCGTAACTCAGAAGTACCTGGGTAAATTTGTCTGATTATCGAACTTAACCTAAATTGTATTGCCTTTCACATTTTTATGAAGTTTGGTGAAGATCCGAAGACAATTGCTTGAGTTATTGAGCGGAAACGAGAAAAAACTCAAATTTTCGATGATTCAAGGGCGGTAACTCAGGAGTGCCTTGGTCAATTTGGCTGATTATCAAACTTGACCTTGATCTTATGACCTTACACATTTTCAAGTGTGGCGAAGATCCTTTGACATTTGCTCGAGTTATTGAGCGGAACGAGAAAAAAAGCAATTTTTCGATGATTCAAGGGCCGTGTCTGGGTCAATTTGGCTGATTATCAAACTTGATTTAGATGTTATTGCCTTTTACATTTTCATGAAGTATTGTGAAGATACAATGACAATTGCTGGAGTTATTGAGCGGGAACGAGAAAAAAACGCAATTTTTCGATGATTCAAGGGTCGTAACTCACGAGTGTCTGGGTCAATTTCGCCGATTATCAAACTTGACCTAGATATTATTGCCTTACACATTTTCATAAAGTATTGTGAAGATCTTTTGACATTTGCTCGAGTTATTGAGCGGAACGAGAAAAAAAGCAATTTTTCGATGATTCAAGGGCCGTGCTGGGTCAATTCGGCTGATTATCAAACTTGATTTAGATGTTATTGCCTTTTACATTTTCATGAAGTATTGTGAAGATACAATGACAATTGCTGGAGTAATTGAGCGGGAACAAGAAAAAAACGCAATTTTTCGATGATTCAAGGGTCGTAACTCACGAGTGTCTGGGTCAATTTCGCTGATTATCAAACTTGACCTAGATGTTATTGCCTTACACATTTTCATAAAGTGTGGTGAAGATCCTATGACATTTGCTCGCGTTATTGAGCGGAAACGAGAAAAAACCCAATTTTACAATGATTCAAGGGCCGTAACTCAGGAGTGTCTGGGTCAATTTGGCCGATTATCGAACTTGGCCTAGATTTTATTGCCTTACACATTTTCATGAAGTTTGGTGAAGATCTGATGACAATTGCTCGAGTTTTTGAGCGGAAACGAGAATTATTTTTTTTTTACAATGATTCAAGGGCCGTAACTCAGGAGTGTCTAGGTCAATTTGGCTGATTATCGAACTTGATCTAGATGCTACTGCATGAAGTTTGGTGAAGATCTGATGACAATTGCTTGACTTATTGAGCGAAAACTAATCCCGAAGGATGGACAGACTAACTTACTAACTAACTAACTAACTAACTAACTAAATTGCTTGACTTATTGAGCGGAAACTAATCCCGAAGGATGGACAGACTAACTAACTAACTAACTAACTAACTAAGTAACTAACTTACTAACTAACGGACGGTGTGATTTTAATATGCCCCCAGAACCTATGTTCTGGGGGCATAAAAATGCAAAGACCCATAGCGAGGATAACACTTAATGCCCCTGCACCATACTTAAAATGGCTGGGACATAAACCAAATAACAAAATGCCAGATTAAAAAAACATTGGCCCATCTAATATACCTATACATGTTACTGGGAAGAACCAGTACTTGGTGCCTTTTGAGAAAATCTGGAGAACCCTACCAAAGTTGGGATCTAACCTGGGCCCTTCTGATCACTAGGCAGACACTATATCTCCACACAGTTACCTTGATTTTCTCCAGTTAACTAAGACCCTCCCAACGTGGGGATCTCACCTGGGACCTTCTGATCACTAGACAGACACTATATCTCCAAACAGTTACCTGGATTGTATCCAGTTTACTAAGACCCTCCCAACGTGGTGATCTCACCTTGGACCTTCTGATCACTAGACAGACACTATACCTCCACACAGTTACCTGGATTGTATCCAGTTTACAAAGACCCTCCAAACGCGGGGATCTCACCTGGGACCTTCTGATCACTAGGCAGACACTATATCTCCACACAGTTACCTGGATTGTCTCCAGTTAACTAAGACCCTCCCAACGTGGGGATCTCACCTGGGACCTTCTGATCACTAGACAGACACTATATCTCCACACAGTTACCTGGATTGTATCCAGTTTACTAAGACCCTCCCAACGTGGGGATCTCTCCTGGGACCTTCTGATCACTAGGCAGACACTTTATCTCCACACAGTTACCTGGATTGTCTCCAGTTAACTAAGACCCTCCCAA
>VMBQ01001418.1:90252-125223 GCA_007657795.1 Dreissena rostriformis | reverse complement strand
GACAAATCTTCTGACCAAGTTTCATGAAGATCGGACAAGAAATGTGGCCTCTAGAGTGTTTACAAGGTTGCTCTATAGCCAAATAAAGGAAAACTGCCCCGCCCACTGGCGGCCATGTTTTTGAACGGACCCGAACCACTTTTGAACTCAACCAACATATCATTAAGACAAACATTTTGACAAAGTAACATGAAGATTGGGCATGAAATACTTCAACAGTGTTTACAAGGTTTTTCTTTTTTTGACCTTGTGACCTAGTTTTTGATTCAGCATGACCCAGTTTCGAACTCGATCGAGGTATCATTGGGACAAATCTTCTGACCAAGTTTCATGAAGATCGGACAAGAAATGTGGCCTCTAGAGTGTTTACAAGGTTTCTCTATAGCCAAATTAGGAAAACTGCCCCGCCCACTGGCAGCCATGTTTTTCAACGGACCAGAACCACTTTAGAACTCAACCAACATATCATTAAGACAAACATTTTAACAAAGTTTCATGAAGATTGGTCATGAAATGTGACTTCTACAGTGTTTACAAGGTTTTTCTTTTTTTTTACCTAGTGACCAAGTTTTTGACCCAGCATGACCCAGTTTCGAACTCGATAGAGGTATCATTGGGACAAATCTTATGACCAAGTTTCATGAAATCGGACAAGAAATGTGGCCTCTAGAGTGTTTACAAACCAATGTGGACGACGGACGGACGGACAGATTGACGGACAGACGTACGACAGACAAAGACCGATCCTAAAAGCTCACCTGAGCAATCAGTATTTTAGAAATTTTCTTTTTTCATCATTTGTGGTTGACAGTCCCTTTAAATATAACAACCAATCAATAAATTTAAGTGATGATAATTAAAAAATGAACAAATTATATTCTGAAAATTGAGCCAAAATGAAGGTCAATTCATGTGGATAACCAACTTTCTTTTGTTTGCATTTAAATTACTTGTGTTTGTGTTTTATTAGTTGGTATAATATGCAGGATAATAGTAACTTTTGGCTTGATAAGACCATAAAACACAAACGCGTACAGTTTTTTCCTGCAGGTCTCTTTTGGGTTGATTGCCAATGTTTGACCAGAATTATGGAATGATTATGAGCAAATTTGCCTTTTTCATCAAAGTTTACAACCCCTCCCCCCATAAATGAGAGGATAGTCTATTCACAGAGTTATACTATAGATAATTGCAAACTTACAAACAAGAGGGCCATGGGCCCTAAGGCGCTCACCTGAGAACTGAAGGAACTAAACTATTCTGAGAAGGTGGAGTTCAAAATAATAAAAGTACTTTATGAAACATAAAGTCTCATGTAGATTGGAATATAAATGTGACTTCTAGAGTGTCAACAAGGTTTCACTATAGCCATATAAGGAAAACTGCCCCGCCCCCTGGTGGCCATGTTTTTCAACGGACCGGACACATTTTCGAACTCAGATGAGATATTATTGGGACAAATATTCTGACCCAGTTTCCTGAGATTGGACAATAAATGTGACTCGTAGAGTGTTAACAAGGTTTTACTTCAGCCATATAATGATATATGGAAAACTGCCACGCCCCCTGGCAGCCATGTTTTTCAACCAACCGGAACCATTTTCAAACTCGTCCAAGATATCATTGGGACACATGTTCTGACCAAGTTTCATGAAGATTGGACAATAAATGTGGCCTCTAGAGTGTTCACAAGGTAAGTGTTGACGATACATAACGAATGACGCACGAAGGACAAAAGGCGATCTTTGTGCTCAGGTGAGCTAAAAAGGAAACTAATAATAAAAGCAAATCATTTGAATTGTTAACCAACCTGAGTTGGTTGATTATATTGAGTGTTTCCTCCCCATTGATCCTGCGAGCCAGGAGGCTGCTGAGCTGCTTATCCAGGGGCACAGCCTCCCGCAGCAGGCGCTCTGCCATCATCTGGTTCTGGGACTTCCCCCTAGGCCCCATAGCCATCATGGGTGGGCCCTCACCCTCGTAATGGCTGTATGAGATAGAATAGCCGTTAGTTGCACACATATTGTATTCAGCATGAACAGACTTAAAAAAAAAGTTTATAACAGTTTTAACTAAAGACTTTCACAAACGTGACTTAATACCCTGCAACACTTTGACAGCAAAGTCCACAAGCAGACACCTCGTGAATGTATGTCCAATGGCAGATAACTCAGGAATGTATGTCCAAGGGCAGATAACTCAGGAATGTATGTCTAATGGCAGACACCTCAGGAATGTATGTCCAATGGCAGATAAATCATGAATGTATGTCCAAGGGCAGATAACTCCGGAATGCATCTCGAAGGACAGATAACTCAGAAATGTATGTCCAAGGGCAGATAACTCAGGAATGTATATCCAAGGGCAGATAACTCAGGAATGTATGGATCATTGGAAATGAAAAGAGTCTTGCACATTTTCAATTATAAATCTAAATTAAATTTTCAATTTGAATGCTTGATAAATGTGGAAGTAGCTAGCTCCACAGAACTTCTGTGGAATGACAAACATACTGGCATACTGGCCAACTGCCTAATAAATTATTATATACCTCCTCCCTGAAGAGGTATAACAATTTCTTTCGATAGAACATGCATGGAATCAATTAATTTGTCAATAAAGAGCGAGAGGTTATAATTTCAATGAAGCAGCATGGCGACTTCATCCTTTTCTGGAAATAAATAAACTACCATAATCTCATACTGATTTCAAGATGCTGTAAAAAAAATTAAAATAGTAAATCATAATAATCTTTTTTTGACAATCTATTAAATTTACTTTTATAAGTAAAAGCATAACATGCTGATAGGCAAGTTTTAGTCAAGTGGGTGGTCTTACCCATGCTGATATGCCTCATACATCTCCTCTCCCATGTATGGATGGGGCACAGGAGCCCTGGGGTAGCCATAGAACATTTGGGGACCCGGGGGCATCATGCCAGCCATTGGGGGCATGCTGTAACCATAGCCATAACCTAAAACAGAAACCACCAACATGCAAATAAAGAGATGTCTCAGAGAAAGAATCATTTGATTTTCTGTGTCTTCAGCCATTATCTTTAGTTCATTTTCAAAATATACAGACAGAAAATGCAAAAATGATTGAATAAATAGAACAACAGATAATTTTGGAATACAGAAAAGCTTATTTGCCTGGCAGGAAAACCAAAAAATAGGGAGCAAGAGTTATAATGAATATTGAAATTGATAGCTCTAGACAAGAAATCTGACATTCAGACCACAACGACAATAGACAGACAATCTGAACCCCCCCCCCGTTACAACTTCGTAATGCGTGTGTATAAATATCTTACTACTGTTTTGCATTTTCACATGAATGGTGCTTTCTTATTATATACGCTGTCCACATTAACTTTTTTTCATTTCCCTATAAACCAATATGTAAGCAAAATGTAATTATTCATGACCATACTATTTTTTCATAAACAAGTTGTCAAATGACGTCAATATCTTATGCAGGAAGCTTAAAGATGGTGCCTTTCATTTGTCATTATCCAAATAACGACATAGATTGGCGCAAAAATCAATATACAGCGTTTGACAAAATCAAAGTCGAAAAAAAGTACCTAAAATTACAGATAAAATCGTCTTTGTGTTTTTATTATAAGAATTTAATAGTATCTTTTTGCATTTCATCGATATATTTGTCTTGAAATTTAAACCTTATTTTAGGCATTAAAACTAATTTTAGGCTTTATTTTCCGGAAAGTTTAAACAGAACACTGATGATAGGCAGAAAAACGCTTTCCAATTCTTGAATAGCCACAAACTGAAACATGTTCACAAATGACTGCACATCTTACCCATTGGTGGTGGTGGATATGGCCCGTATCCTCTAGCATATGCATCAGGGGCTGGGGGTGTGCCCCCATACTGAGGGGACTGGGGCGAGGACGAGAAAGAGTCTGTGTCCTTGAACTCCATTCTCGGCGCGGCCTCTTCAATCACAATTGGCTTGCTTGGGTTGTTGGGATCAAACAAGGTCTTCTGTCGCCCGGACCCTGAATTGTGTCTATCCCGGCCGTAGACATTCACAGCGCTAGGCCCCGAGTGTTGACGCTCTCTACGGTCCGGGTGGTAGCCCTGAGAAGACCTGTCCCCATTATCGCCTCTAGTAAAGTTGCTGCCGTGTGCATCAGGGACCCTCTGATGATGGGGGTCTGAGTTCTGTTCTGGCTCCTGTTGACTAGGTAAATGCAGCAGTCCACCTTTGTGGACATGGTCATGTCGGGCCGGATCATGTTCTCCATACATGTCTTCCTCTTTCTGGAAATCTTCGTTTCGCTTATGCTTGTTGTCAGGTGTATGCTTAGTTTCCCTGTCTCTGTTTGCTTGTCTGCCTGCTTTATCACTATCATGCCTCTGCTCTTGCCTTTTGCCTCTATTTCTGTCATAATCACTTTCTCTATCACCCCTTCTATCATCAAACTGCTCATAGTTTCCTTTCTCCCTATGAGCTTTCCTTCGACTATTTGAATGTGAATTATGTGTATCTTCTCTTTGATAGTCCTCTCTATGTTCATTCTTTTGAAACTGCGGCTGTTTCACATTCTGCTGATGATGAAAGCGTTTTTCATCCCTCTCCCATCTTTCTCTAGCATTATATGTCTCTTCTACATGTTCATGTGAGCCCATCTTATCGAAGCTCCTCCCCCTTCCCCCTCTCCCCCTGCCCCGTCCCCTCTCATCACCATGGAAACCCCTTGGATTCCGACCCTCATCGAGGCTTCCTTTTCTATACTGGCGGTCATGGAGTCTTTCTTGCTGGTATTGTTTTTCTTTCGAGTTTTGCCTGCCATATTGAGGGGGTTGTTTTTCTTTTGAGTTTTGCCTGCCATATTGAGGGGGTTTTCGTTGAGTGCCCTCATCTACTTTCACCTCACGTCTACTGCCTCCACATGTTACCTGTTATTGAAAGCAAACACTGAGTATTTTTTTTAATTAAAATGTATATTTATGATTAAGATCAAAATTTAAGTCCTTATTCACTAATTTATGCTTTATTGTCTGTAAGATATATCTCCTTATACACAAAATATCGACCGATTTCTGACCTTGATGCAAGACCTAAACATTTTATAATGGATCTCAAGAACGACAGCATTTTAACTCAAGCATGGTAACCATTTATTAATATTTTTCCCTTTCCTTTTTGTTCTAAAAACAAAACAGTTTTATAATTATTCTAATGTTTTGGACTAAGTCTAAGACTGGGTAGGTGAATTGGGCCTCCTAGTGATTAAATAGGTAACAATTATTTTTTTTATTTATTTATAATATATATATATTTTTTTTAAATTTTTTTGGGGGGGGGGGGGAATTTATTTCTAAGGGCCACTGTTAGTGCGAGCATTATCACCTGTATGTTCATGTTTTCTAGAGAGCTTCCAGTCGTCATCTTCTGTGAACTTGCACTAGTTTTGCGCCTCCTTCGTCGCCGACGACGACCATCACCGCTGTAGGCACTCTGTACGCTGTGAACGCTCTGTACACTGTGAGCGCTTGAAAGACTGGAGTCACGACTTCTTAATCCTGCAAATGTTTACCGCTGCGTTTTATTATACATTATAGCAGTTAAAAAGAAATGATACAATGCTAAATAGCATTCAGTGAAATAAAAAAAGTATTTCCTTTTATGAGATCTGATGCACATTTAATTCAATTAAATTATTTTTGGTGGACATGGGATTATAGCTGCTAAATAGGTGACTATGGGTTAAATGTGTACAGAACTCTAATGTCAGGGTCTGGTAGCTCAAAACTTTAACAGCTAGTTAAGCTTTGGATTAAAGTGATTTCAGCGTTAAGTAATTAAAGTGATTTCAGCGTTAACTCTTTAATATATGTGTTCATTGTAAATAAATTTGTTTGCGCGAATAATTTGAAAATGTTTGATAATAACATTGCTAAAAATAATAATTTTATCTGGGTCAGAAGTTAACAGACTATTACCTTAACTGGCCGTTAAAAGTTTTGAGCAACCAGACCCACATTACAAAACACATTGTTGTTTATATAAAATTATTTTAAAATGTGTCATCCTTTACTATTTAAAACAAGCATTAATGGCTACACTAGCTTTCCATGCTATTAAATTCTGTCNAAAACGTAAACAGCTAGTTAAGCTTTGGATCAAGTAATTAAAGTGATTTCAGCATTAAGTAATTAAAGTGATTTCAGCGTTAAGTAATTAAAGTGATTTCAGCGTTAAGTAATTAAAGTGATTTCAGCGTTAAGTAATTAAAGTGATTTCAGCGTTAACTCTTTAATATATGTGTTCATTGTAAACAAATTTGTTTGCGCGAATAATTTGAAAATGTTTGATAATAACATTGCTAAAAATAATAATTTTATTTGGGTCAGAAGTTAACAGACTATTACCTTAACTGGCCGTTAAAAGTTTTGAGCAACCAGACCCAGATTAAAAAACACATTGTTGTTTATATAAAATTATTTTAAAATGTGTCATCCTTTACTATTTCAAACAAGCATTAATTGCTACACTAGCTTTCCATGCTATTAAATTCTGTCAGTTCTAGATTATAACCTATAGAACCTCGACGCCTATCGGCCTGCCTGCTGCGAGGGTCTGCGAGCTGCTTGCGTCGTGTGAACGGCAGCGTGTTGCACTTCTCTCCAGTATCCATGGACGAGCCTGCTAGGAAGCCACTCTGATAGCCTGGAATACTCGAGGTCATCACGTTGTCTCTAGCGTTATTGGAAATGTCCTTCAATGTCTCTTTCTGGGACAGACCAAGTTCTTGCCTTTCAAACCATTCATTCATTTTCTGGGTTTCGTCTTGTACCTGTTGAGATTAATGAGTTTGTGATTGTTCCGATACATTTTTGAAGTTTTGAAAAGATGCTATTATAGGCTGCAACAGTCTGATTGAAACAAAGGTTGGTGGTGTAAAGGTTACTATACAAACAAAACTTAAAACTAGTATTACCATGGGACACATGTGATTAAAAAATTGATGTCAATTTTTATTTCTATTAAATAATTAAATAATTAAACAATAAACGGTTTAAGACAGCATTCCACTTTTCCATCACATGTTCACAAATCAAGGTTCTCTCTGTGGAATGCAGCATAAAACTACATGAATCCCAGAATGTGAGATTAACACAGATCTCCCCTACACACACACATTTCAACAAGTCATGAAACAGTATTTAGTTTTAAATGCAAACAGTAATATAAATGCAGTTCAAACGGTTTACAACTGTCAACTCAATTTAAACACAGAACAAATACTATACTGAGTGAAAACAAATAAACATACATGAAAACTGCTAACATATACTTAAGTTCTTAACAACAGAAACCTTACCAACTCCGTCTTCTGACAGCATTTTTANTTTTTTATTTAAATGAAATCTCTTCTAAACAAAAATCTAGGCGGAAAGTGCTGTCTCTGATGAGCCTGTGCGGACTGCAAAGGCTAATCTGGGATGACACTTCACACATATGAATTAAGCCCGTTTTTAATAGAGTGTGGCTCATTTCTGTTTCAGTACGTTTAAGTGTTAATCACAATCATGGCAAGGATCGCATAAAGCCATCATCGCGAAATAAAATTGCTTTACAATCATTTTTCCCAACTGACTTTACAGCTTAACTTGTTGTCCCTTTAACAAACGCAATTGCAGTATTCTGTAGATCAATCTTACACTAGAGGGTCATCACAAACATAACTAATACCCCTGCAATGTTTTGTGAGCTATGTTCAAGGGAAAATAACCTCAGAAATTAGTGGATCATCATCAGGGAAGATGTTTTGCAGGTCTTCACTTAACAGGGATGATTTTTTTTCAAGTTTCAGATTTAACTCGTGAAAAATGTTTTTCACCCCAAAAACGTATAACGTTTCATGCGGACAGATCGAACAATAGAGTGAGTCCAATATAACCCCTCTAAAAATTCATTTGCAGTTGTATTACTGCTAACACATTCACTGTAAATTACCATTTCCAAACTTATTTGATACCATCACAATTAGAGAGATTAAACAAATTTGGGTCCCTTATGGGCATTAAAATGATAAATATAGGCATATAAGCTCCTCACCTGCACTGACATCGCTACTGAAACTATCGGTGCGCTTTCTAAATTCCCCATGTCTCTTCTGTCCACCGCCGGCCCCACGCACCCCTCCTGAAGAGCTCTTTGGTGTAGGTGGTTTCCCAAGATTACGACCTACAAGACAGTTTCAGAACGCAGAAAACTGATAAAGTTTGCCACAAAGTACACATGTAGAATGATATTAAGAATCCAAATTTACCTTAATTCAAGGGCAAATAATCCAGCAAAGAATATTATGATATACAAAAAAAAAAAAAATGTACAAAAAAATTGTATTATTAATATTTCAATCATATTTATTAAGCTTCATGTTGATAAGAATAAAACTGACAGACAAGTTCATGACACAAAGTACATTTGTATGATAATATAAGTATCTAAAATTTGCCTCAAATTCAAGGGCACATAAGTCTAAAACAAAGAGAACAACATACACAAAAATAGCATCTCACACTTATAAATAATATAAACAACATATCTTAGTATAAACAACATATCTATAAAGTTTCATGTTGATATGCAGAAAACTAAGAACTAGTAAGTGACACAAATTACACATGTGCAAGGTGACAATCCTAACAACAATCCATTGACAGGTTGATTGCAGTTTACCCCCACAAATTTTGTTTGCCATTGGTTAAAATATACAAGTAAAAAACAGAAAACAAATGAACCGATTGAAAAGAGAAGTCTGAAAAGAGCCAAAATACAAGTAGACATAGCCCAAGTTAACAATGTAAAAATTGAGAGTAGAAGTCACCAAAACTTCAGCAGGTACCTGAGAGGTTGAGCTGCTCCGAACTATGACTTCGCTCAAACACCATGGTACCCACTTTCTGTTGATCATAGTATTCCTCCTCCTCCTCTCCCCACCTCTCAGACTGATTTAATCGGTCATAGGATCTAGATTTACTCTTAATTGGCGCCTTGGTAAATGCCTTTCCACCTCCTGCCCTTTCTCTTGTCTCCTCCATGTTTTTGTTGTGCTCGTCTATTTTTTTGACCACCTTCTCCATTCCAACTGGAGCCGTGTCCTTTCTATCGGCTTCTTGTCCTATGGTGCTAGGTCTCGATGGAACTATGTATAACTCTTGATCAGATTTTAAATCCTTATCCGCACTGTGTTCTGCCAATACCTTTGCATCCCCTTTACCCCTATTTGCAGAAATATGCAGAGAAGAATTTGCATTTGAGTGCGGTTCATTCCGTTCACTAGTTTTAGCAATACCTTGTTGTCTGTTAAAATTCTGAGCATCATTCGGCCTATTTGACCTCTGACCTTGCCTTTGACCCCGACCTTTTGAAGCGCGACTGTTGAGGTCACCATGCCTACTAGAAGTTCCTTGCCCTCGACTTACAGGAATATCAGGTTGATCCGATATATTGTTCACGATATTATCAACAATGATTTTCTCAGGCGTCAGACTATCTCTAGCACTGTCCTTGTCATTGACTACAGTCACTTGCAGATTTCTGGGATCTATCTTCCTCGGAGATGGGGACTGAATGGCTGCTTTCTTGATGGGACTTGGGCTAGTCGCCTGACCCTGTCATAGAGCAGTATTAAAAATATTCCCCGGTCTCTGGGAAAACCGGGCTTTATGCATGTGTGTAACGTGTTGTCTCAGTTAAGACTGCAGTCCGCACAGGCTAATCAGGGGCAACACTTTGCGCCTAGACTGGATTTTTGTTTAGAAGAGACTTTCTTTAAACAAAAAATTCGGGACAAGCGTAAAGAATTGTCCCTGAGTAGCCTAAGCGGACTGCACAGACTAATCTGGGACGACACTATGCAAATGCATTAAGCCGTTTTTCCCACAGCGTAGCTCATATATATTATATACCTTTAGTAACATACAGGCTTTATCAACCAGTGAAATACACGTCGACAAAAAAAAATCTGTATTTTGCTCCTTGCGTTTTTCTTATCCAGTTTTACTATACTAGCCGGACTACTTTTGCGTCATGTAGTTTTTTAATTTCAGCATATTCTGTTATTATTACAATCATCACATTGTGTTACATGTGTGCCAAGTTATTTTGAAAGGCTTTAATGAATGATGCAGTTATAGTCTTAAAAAATGTTGGAACAGTCAAACTGAGAACACAGTCGGCCATTTTGACAGATATAAATTGGGTCTCATCAGTGATAGTTTTACAAATTTTCTCATTTGAGTCCTGGGACTCGATAACTTGCAAATCTTTGAGTCCCCGAATTGAAAGAGTGAGTCCAAATGTTAAACTATATTATTTTTTGGAAAATACAATGCATTTTTGGGACTCACATAATTCGAAACTTGCATCCCCAGAGGTTTTTGTGAGTTCAGGACGCGGGACTCGCAGGTAAAAAAATCACTTGTCTCATGCAAAAAATGTTCCACTTGCAATAATACACCCGTGGACTTAGAATTCTGAGAAAACTCCTTTGTCTTCTTTACAGATAGTGTTAAGGAAAGAAGTATAGACAACTCTGCTCAAAATAATAGTTAATAAGCCTGCGAGTCTGCAATACCTGTGACTGGTTTGGACTGCCCATGACACGATCTCTGTCCACAGAACCCTCTCGGCTAGTGTCGGTCTGCTGCTCCATAAGGCGCCCTTTTGGCACATACCTCTGGATTTCTGGCTTTTTGTTTCTTTTTCTCCCGTCATCACTAAGATTTAGAGATTTTTTGGTATCCTTCAAAGGTGATTTATTGTCCAGGTCTCCAGAGCTGGTGCTTTCTAACTGAAATTAATTAATATATACTTAATAATTGATGTATAAGTTTGTTGTTATAACATGACTACACGTTAAACGTATTTACCATGAGAGGCCCTTAATTAAGAAACTCAAGTTTGCAAAGAAATCTGCATAAGCTTCTTAGTGGTATGGGCGCATAACCTTTTCAAATCATAAAATTTAGTTTACCATCAACAACTAGATTTTTCTCTGCAATTATAGTAATTTTGTTTGGAATACCGGTGTAAAAATATTGAAAAAATGTTCAGGGGTTTATAGATTATTGCACCACCAGGAGAGTGATGTCAAGCTATTTCATCAATATACATGTACCTCTCTATCGACACTGCTTTCATTGGAGGACAGGGATGGGGTTTCACTGTTCTCATCTTTCCCTGCTGTTCCGCCCCTATCTGTATCATCCTTTACATCTAATATAAGACAGAGAAAAACAACACTCAAAAAGAAACAATAGTTATCACCACCAGAAAAATCTTTATAATAAAAATTCTCGAGTAATCTTTATCATATAAATTTTTCTTAATGAAATTAAAATATTGATGTGTGTTTAATTTTAAAGAGGGTCATGAATTGATGGCCCTTAAGCGCTCATATATTGTCAGACTAGACATTCTGACCATGTTTCATCAAGACTGAGTCATAAATACATGTATGGTTATACAGATTTTCCAAAATTTAAACTGGTGATCTAATTTTTAGACACACTTGACCCAGATTTGACCAAGGCCTAGGTAGAGATATCATCAGATCACAAGTTCTCACCAAGATTAAATACAAATGAACTGAAAATGAGACTTCAACCAGAGTATTAACAAGCTTTTCTTGACTTGGCCTAGTGACCTAGATTTTTTACCTCACATCATTGAGACAAATGTCCTGACCAATTTCACGAAGATTGGACTATAAATGTGGCCTCTATAGTGTTAACAAGGTAAATGTGGACGACGAACGAAGTACGATGAACGACGGACAAAATGTGATCAGCATGTTTACCTTGGAGGAGCTAGTCCCTCTTACCTTTTTTCCCTTGGTCTGCATCCCCTTTGTGCCTATGAGGTGGGGTATACACACCAAGTGATGGTCTTTTTTTCTTATCTTCTGGTTTCTTATCATCTTTCTTTTGCCTTAAATCTGTAACAAAGGTACATTAAGAAACATGTGCTACAAATTATATTTTAATTTTATTTGTTAAAAACATTATTATCCCCACACTTTTTGAAAAAAAGGTGGGGATATTGTGGTTATCTCCGCCGTCCTTCCGTCTGTCCGTCCGTCCTGGCCAATATCTCCTCCTACACTATTAGCACTAGAACCTTGAAACTTACACACATGGTAGCTATGAGCATATGTGCGACCCTGCACTATTTGGAATTTTGATCTGACCCCTGGGTCAAAAGTTATGGGGGTTGGGGTGGGGCCGGGTCAGAAATTATCACTCATTTTTTTAGGTTATTTTACATTTACTTCTTCATTTCTACACCGATTCACTTCAAATTGATACTGGACCTCTCTTATGACAATACGGTCAATCTCAACCATGCATGGCCCCATTCCCAACCCTGTGGCGCCCCGCCCACATAGGCCACACACACACCAAAAATTGCCATTTACTATAATTTCTTCATTTCTACACAGATTCACTTCAAAATGACACTGAACTTCTCTTATGACAATACGGTAAATCTCAACTATGCATGGCCCAATTACCAACCCTGGGGCGCCCCGCCCACATAGGTCAAACCCACCCAAAATTGCCTTTAACTATAATTTCTTCATTTCTACACCGATTCACTTCCAATTGATACTGAACTTCTCTTATGACAATACGGTCAATCTCGACTTTGCATGGCCCCATTACCAACCCTGAGGCACACCTAGGTCAAACATTCGGTGTGGGGATACGCGTCGGCCTCTGCCGCGCCATTTCTAGTTTACTAATTGTTTTGCCCCAATTAATTAAATTTAACTCCAGAGCACAAATCAGTCAGGAATCATCATTATTAATAAATTTAACCGATAAATGTTATAACTTCAATATGCTAAAAGTGTGCAATTTCCTGTGTGCAGCAGCTTTCACTGAACATACATTTACCTTTGGTTTAATACAAACACTGTCATTTTTTTATAACGAAAAATCAAAGACTGTTTTTTTAAATCAACACATTAATTCATGCAAAAACAGTTATAACTTGAAAAAGCACAATATTCATACATCTTTTTAGATAAAATTTAAATTGTTGCATGTTACAGCTTCTAAATCACAAACCTAAAAAAGAAATCTGCAAAATGAGTGTCTGAATCAATGATGATTTTTATTTTCTACACCTAAAACAAATTGTCTTAGAATAGAATATATGTGCACGGCAGAGTTTGATTTAAGGACAAAGACAGATGACTTTTAGTGAAAATGTTTTAACATTCAAGAAAAGATTGGCTGCAAATGGCATTTTTTTCTAAAATAATGTTCGTCATGGGAAGTTCTGCTCTAAACACTTTGAAAGCTATCAAGTTGTTTAGGGGCAAAATTATATTTTGGGGTAGTGTACACAAACTGGGGGCTAATTGTATGGGATTTTGGCAAACTTGACAAAAAACTGTTGTTACAACAAAGCTGCCTTATCAGGAAATGATGTTAATGCTTTACTGAGTATATTACACATTGGTACCAAATAACATTCAAGTCTCTCAATCATAGTCTCATCCAATCAATCTCATAACACAAAGAAACTATAGCTCAGATGATTCTTCTTCTAAGACAAGTAATACAAAACAAGAGATGTGTTTGTCAGAAACACAATGCCCCCTACTGCGCCGCTTTGATTTTTTTTTGTTTTACCTTTCTTTGACCTTGAAGGATGACCTTGACCTTTCACCACTCAAAATGTGCAGCTCCATGCGATACACATGCATGCCAAATATCAAGTTGCTATCTTCTATGTTGCAAAAGTTATGACCAATGTTAAAGTTTTCGGACGGACAGACGGACGGACAGACAGACGGACAGTTCAACTGCTATATGCCACCCTACCGGGGGCATAAAAATGGTCCAAAATGGAACTCCAATTTTTTTTAATATAAGAGATTCAACAAAAAACTTGTTGACTCTGTAAAAGGCTAGAGAGATGATTGATTAAGCATGAATGTGATATCCCAAGCTCAAATCTGTGACTTTAACAATGAAACTTAGAGCATAAGATGTGACAGGTACGACTGTTGTACCTAATTAACCATTTTCTAAATATGATTTTAATAATTCAGTACAGGAGCAATCTCAAACATACTGTTACATCAATTACTCAAAACCTATTTTTTGTCATTTATGGTACAGTGCCCTTATTCCGAGCGGGTCCTGATACCGATCATTTTGTTTACATTAAGAACGCAGCTCTCGTGATGACATCACATGCATGCGCTACAAGTATTTTATTTCACTAACAATACTACGCTTGAAAATAAATACAAGCACAACCAAAATGAGGAAAAATAGGAATAATTGCATTTCAAAATCTTACTTCAACTAAAATAATCCAAATTTATCTATATTTTATACATTTTATTGGTCCTCTTCATAAATGTCCACATAAATTGCAAAGTGAAGCAGATGACTGCACTAATGTAGTAACACAACATTTCATCACCAATTACTTTCACTTTCCCCCAATTTTCAGAAAATATTGCATGAAAACATCATGATTCTAGCATAAGAGCAGTGCGAGCACACCGTGTCAGAGTAATCATGCGTGTTCAGTGTGAATACCCCTGTTCAGATTGGACGTTTATTATATATGAAATCTTTGAATAGTTCCGTGAATCAAATGTGTAAGTTTAGTCGGCCTGATGACTATAGCAATAGAGCACTCTCCTTTTCTGGTCTGATGTATAGGTACAAGGTCAACATGCAAGTAGTGGATGTTTATTGAGGGTGTGTATGGAAATATCGGCTTTGCATGGTTAAACACGCTATAAATAAACAATTTTGACATGGATTTAACGGGAATTAAATTAATCTTTGAATGTAAATCGTTTATTGTTGCATTTTTTGTATTAATTCAGAAATTCTTTCACTTGTTTCCTTAACCGCTTGATTCACGGTCATCGGAGGATAAGTGATAAAGGCTTAACTTAATTCTCAAGCAAACATTGTCATTGTGTGTGGTATGTTAAAATGTCCTTGTTCACAATTGCAATAATCTACCATATATATGTCTCCACAATTTCTTTGTAAACACTTCTAATGAACGATTCTGAATGGTAAAATGAGTGACTAATTTGGTATTTCTATTCTACCTCGAAGTTCGAACAAAAAAGTCGATGAAAACAAATGCCTGTCAGCGAAGTTGACAGATAACATTGATGCTTCTGATATGAATGTATTTTTTTTATGAACACGGGCAAACTAAAGAATATTTACCATCTTCGCCTGGCCTTTCGTTAATTTCAAGTTTAGCTAAATCTTCTAATTCAGTGTATGATATTTTTATGACTTCTGATTCAGCGGCCATTTTCGGCAATTGTATTATTTCCCCTTGAAGAGTCAGCACGAGTTAACGTTCGTAAGTTAAAGAGTTCTTCACAATGAAAACTACAAAGAAGCCAAAGTGACTTTTGGCGTCAATTTTGAAAACTTAAAATCTGGAAGATGCACTTGAATAACAATGTAAGAAAATATATTTATTCATTTCGTTTCAAAATAATCAATTTTGAACGACGGTATTCACTTTTATTCATAAATTGTTTGTGTGTAACTTGTTTGTTTGTTCTAGCCTAACGCTACGATTGCTTTTTCAACAATGATGATTTTTCCTGGGCCACCCATCTTTCTGAAACTTGAAAGTTTCTCTTTCCAAGCTCTTAATCTGTGGCAGATAAAATATATTATTTTAAATATTAAACATGCTCAATTGTTTTCTATTTGCTAAATAAATTGTAACGGCATATCTGGAAACTTTAATATCTTTTAATCCACTTTTTAATAGATGAATTGAAGAACTATCCAAAAGAACACTACGATATTATTTTCAACGTTCAAAGCCGCCAAAAAACATAGAGAAACTGCATTCTAACCTTTACGTTTTTACTTCGATTTAAAATAAATGTGTCACATGATACGACCATGGTCAGTTGATTTATTGCAACAGCAAAACTGTGTCAGTTGTCAAGTGATTTGTGTTAAAAAATAATGCAATGTTTTGTGTGTGTGGAAAAGTTATAGTTTATGTAAAAATCCATAACAACAAATTGACTTTCACAAGTTTTATGCATAATGTATTGTAGTTATTCTACCTGTTTTGATATATTTTTGTCTCTTGACAGTTACAAGACAATGACCAATCCCCACACAAAATATGACGATGGTCTGATTAAAACAAACCACGGAATGTCAGTCTTATGCTATAATAACTGAATAAGACTGGTTCACACATATACTTAAATTCATATAAATAGCTTAACGCCAATTTGATATAAATAGCTTAACGCCAATGTGGAGAAATAGATCAATCTGAATGCCGAATGCATCCTCAAGAAATGCAAGGACCACCCGAGGGAAAATTTTAGGCCAGAACATTAGCAAAACTAGTTTGCCATTTGCAATTAGTAAGCTATTTTTTGTTCCAAGGAAAATGTCTTAATTCGCATTAAACGTCTCATTCATAAGACAAGCCGGTATTTGAGCTTGCTAGAGAAAATGTTTTAGACAGGTGGAGGCTCTACAGAAGACAACATGTTTATCCTTGCCTGTAGACTCGCAACTGTAGCGGCGATCAAGAAGAAGTTAGCTCTACGATTCTTACAATTTAAATTGTTGTGATTGTCCTATGACAGTATTAATATGAACTAGTATATTAAATTAATCGTAAAATAATTTTAGTAACACTTTTATAGCATTGGTGGGCTTGTGACACACTATTGTCATTAAAATTATCTTTTTATTGTCCATCAGTGCTCTTCTTGAAAATATAAGGCCTTTCTAATGGACAAACTGTTGAACGATGCCCGTCTTTAAAAAAAGAGGATCCCCAAGTGATACATTGAAAGGATATTTCCAATCAAAGAATTGAATATTTGTTGGTTCCACTTATGAAACACATTAAAACATCATTACATTTAACTATTGTTTCATTTAGTCTGGACTGATAGCACCTGCTCCAATATTCAACTATCGAAAAAGGCCTCGACAAGCAGTCACTGCAGATCCCCCGTCTGTTATGACTGGACCTTCAGGGGATGCCAGCTTCAGCAATTCTGGTACATCAATCAATTATATTGCTTGGCTGTAAACATGTTTGACTTGTGTGATGCAAAATTGGATTTTTATTTTGTTCTCTGATCACTTATTGTTATGATGTTTAATGCATATATTTACCATGTTGATTTTCTAGAGTTAATGCCAGTTGGAGGTTTTCAAAGGCAACAGACACCAGTACACCAGATGCCTTCTAGGACTACAGCTGCAGGTATATGTGTCGTGTTCTGAGAAAAACTGGGCAAAATGCTTGTGCGTAAATTGTCATCCCAGATTAGCCTGTGCAGTCCGCACAGGCTAATCAGGGACGACAATTTCCGCTTTTATGGAATTTTTGGTTTAAATGATGTCTCTTCTTAGCGAAAATCCAGTTTAGGCGGAAAGTGTCGTCCCTGATTAGCCTGTGCGGACTGCACAGGCTAATCTGGGATGACACTTTACGCACAAGCATTTTGCCCAGTTTTCTCAGAACACGCCACATATGAGTATATTGCTGTGATTAATTAAAGAAGCTGCAGTAACATTCATTCATAATTGAGCCTTGCTCTGAGAAAACCAGCCTAAATGCATGTGCGTAAAGTGTCGTCCCACATTAGCCTGTACCAGACTGCACAGGCTCATCTGGAACGTCACTCTATGCACATGCATTAAGCCCAGTTTTCACAGACCGAGGCTCATATGCATGTTGCTACAGACCATGTATATTAATTTCTGCATGGTGGTATGCTTTCAACGTTGGACCCATGTATATCATAATAATCATGTTCTTTTTTTAAGTTTAACAATTAAATAAGACCCTTTGACTTTTTAATATTAACTTTTAAATTCAAGCAAATATTTCATACAAAAAAAAATAAAAAAAATAATAGAAATTTGCAACACTTTTGCATTGTTATGTTTAGGATGTAGCAGCAAAATGCTCATTAATTTGGCTCCACTCAGCCTTGTTCATTTGCATATCTCAGTTTCAAAACCAACGTTATGTTGTATTTTGTAATGTGTATGATATTGTTTATAAGAATAGACAGACAAGTTAATCTTACACCGTTTTTTTTTATGTGTTCAAAATGTTTTTATGAAATGAGTGACTGCTGAAAATCAAATACAAATTTTTATGGTGTTTGCATCCAGGACAGAGGAATAATTCTTCCAACAACAACAGGTCTAGCAATCTCCAGATTGCCAATCATGTTGCTTCACAACCAAGGTAAATGAAAGTTTTTGTTTCCTTATTTAAAATTGTTTTGTGAATATTGTCATATTGCTGATGTACAAAAGACTTCTAAAGAAGAATTTCTGATTAAGAACTCTATATTTAACAGTTTTATTTTCGGCTAACAACAAAGTTGTACTTGTAACATTTGTGGCAGGATTGTTCTATTCTGTTTAGGTATCCAACAACTAACAGAACACAGAATCATGTGCAGTATACTGAAAGTATCAATCCTACAAATCAAAACACCAGAGTTTCCAACAGCAATGGACCAGTCCCGAAAAACCCACCAAGCAATTCTTTACCCCAGACAAGTGGGCCCCAAACCAATCCAAGAAATCAGTTTAACTTCAGAAACAACGTTGGACAAAAAACTCCAGATTCAGGTTTGCATTTCTTTTCACATGTTTTGCTGCATAGAATTAAGTCATGTTCATGATGGCATGAACTCAATCAAAAGTGATGGATTACTCGATTTTGTTTGATAATTATTTAATTTTAATTTCAAGTTAAAAAGTTAAATGAAACAAAATTCAAACCAACTGTCACATTGCAAGTTATACAGATTGATTGCAAAACTAATAGGCATTGGCCGATTCAACCTTTGCTGTACAATGGATAAATGATTAAATACTATATTTTGCACATGCAGTTCAATAATGGTTGTCTTAAACATTTTGAACTCATTATGGTTAATCGTAACCACTCTATTTCCCTAAGATATAAATATGTAGCACAATCAGTATGTTATATTTTATGTACAACTAGTTTCCATGGCACATGGCAGCAAGAACCAAATGCTGATGGGCCCAATGTTGCAGCCTGAAGACATGGCGGAATGGGACAATGATTCTGAATATGTTGCAATGCAAGTCATTGACAAGCCATCCATGCCAAGGGCATCTAAACCTCAGGTTTGTTTGTTGCATTTTCTTTTTGTTTCTTAAATAAAAACAACAACAACAATACGCATTTAATTTTAAATTTAGCAGCATTTCACCATTTGTTTTGTGCCCAATATGTAGCTCTTAAGATTAAAGAAATTAAAATTTAAATAAAAAATTACAATGTTACGTTTTAAAATCAGCAACATGGTAATTTCAGATGACGTCTGCTAGGAATACCAGTTCTGGTGAACTTGAAAAGAGTACACACTTCATCACATGTGATGTTCAAGATGTACAGCGCTGGGCATCTTTCAAAGACAAAGTACCAGTCTTGTTGGAGACATATGGTATGGTGGACTTACATAATATCATATATGTATTCCCCTATTTCCCCTCTTTTCATCATATACTTTTGTCTAATAGAATGCATGTTTTTTATGTCGCAAAATGCAGTGAAAATTTAAGTTTAGCATATATAATTTTTGTTTTATTAATATACAAAACAGACTGGTGATGTTGCACGAAAGGAAAATGTTTTGTTAATGCTAATAATATCATTAATTTTGTATTATTATTTTTTTTCCATTCATATTTTCACATGTGTTCATGTCACAATACAGAGTTGGCATTTGCTGTATGTGTTTTTTTATGCGACTGAAGGGAGGCATATACATGCTGTCAAGCAGGCTCTACTTTTCATACTTCTCCCTACTTTTTTAAATCCAAGCACTATCTTTATCAATACTTTATCTCAAAACAACTCTAAAACTCATAGTTTTTAGGCGGTAATGATGTAAAAAAATACATGAAGCACATTTGCATCATAGTGCTGTGTTTAAGCTCGCCTAGAGCGCAAAGTGATCTGAGAGCTATTAATATTGTGGACCTCTCAAATGTCGTCTGTAGCACTTCATTTTTTCTTCGATACATCACTTTTCATCCAATCTTAAACAAACTGTCAAACTGTGTGTATGCCCATAACACCTATGAGTGTTATTGGGTTAGATCCAACCAGTTCAATTTGAAGAAATGCAAAAATGCATATTTGCCCTTTTTGCAACCCATGGACATTTTTGTGCATTGAATAATTTCGAAACTTTCAGTTCATGTCTCTCATTTCAAACAAAGAACTTTTCTTACAGTACGTCACTTGTCTGCCTGTATCATATATTAATTGCATCGTCCGTTCTTCCATTTGTGAGTCCGTCTGTCCTTCCGTCCGACAATCTGTCCCGCTTCTTGTTCCGATTATAACTCAGGTAGTATTGAAATGATTTCTATACAACTTCATGTAATTATGGTAGGCTTTGAACGGAAATGCAGAGTGCAAGGACCATAACTCTAACTTCAGGATTTATAGTTATTGCCGTTCAGTAAATTGTCTTGTTAAGAACATAACTCTCTAAAGTCTGAAGATAGTTAAATTAAACTAGGTACATGGATAGAGTACATAAAAATGAAGTGTCGAATACAAGAACCACACCTTTTTTATCAACATTTTTATTTTATTTTATTTTGCTTGAGCCATTTTTTCTTGCGCAGAGCATTACTGAGGAAGTATTGAAAAGATTTGCATGACATTTTCATAGTGTCATGACTGAAAGCGCAAAGAGGAGAACACCACAAATCTCGTCAGGATTTACAGAGTTATGGCCCTTTAGTAAATTGTGTTGTGCAGAGAATGAATACCTTATTATTGACGGTATTTTAATACAATTTCTTAGAAGATATTGAGAGCTAGTTCAGAGTATGAGAACAAAAACCAATTTGCCAACATTTTTAGAGATATTGTCGTTTGCTTATTTTTTGTATAGTCTGTTTCTTGTGTGGAGCATAACTTTGGAATAAATGAAGGATGAATACCTATAATGCCAAGCACACGGACCATAACTCTATTTTGTATTTACAGAGTTATTGTCCTTTGTTTATTGTTCACGCATGGAGCACTAATTCACAAGTTTTGATGATCAATATACATGTATTTGTTCTATGTTGGCCTTTACTACCATGGTGTTGATCTTACACAAGTTCATATACGTATACGGAACAGTGAGAGGCAGTGCAAAGTACACATATCATTACTATCCCTTCATTATTTAAGAGCTATTATTCTCTGTTCATTTTCTGTTTTCAATAAATTAATAACACTTGCTTGTTATTCAATACTTTGAATGTCAAGATCGCATTTGTGGGTCAAAACAACACCCCAGGGCATTTGACACGTACAAAGATACTACTTGTTGTTGCTGTTGTTGTAAACATCAATGTCAGCCTTAGACAAGTTCAATATCGCTTAATCCTATGACTCTATTTTAATGCCCCTCCCCCTTCGAAGAAGGCTGCATATAGCAGTCTGATTATCCGGTCATTCATCCGTGAGTCCGTCCGTTTGTCCGTCCAAAAGTTCCTGTCTTATTCATAACTTTGCTATATTTTAATGGATTTGACACAAATGTTAACCAAAATAAGCCGACCTTTCGCGTGTAATA
Source organism: Dreissena rostriformis (assembly GCA_007657795.1). Classification (NCBI taxonomy): domain Eukaryota; kingdom Metazoa; phylum Mollusca; class Bivalvia; order Myida; family Dreissenidae; genus Dreissena; species Dreissena rostriformis. The sequence goes on along the minus strand of VMBQ01001418.1, from coordinate 103,541 downwards.
CCCGTCTCCCTAGAAGTCACAGTTTAAATTTGGTCACAAAACGGGTTAAAAATGCCTGTCTCACTAATAAATTTGACATACATGTATATTGGTGGATTTTAAAACGATGACGAGTCGCGCGTAACACCCATCTTACTACCAGTACCTCAAAGGTCAAGGTCACGTTTAGAGTTCAGGGTCTATTTTTCCTAAAAAACAGGTTAAAAATTCCTGTCGTAGACAGAACTTTGCCATAATTTTGCCATACATGGATCAATTTTAAAACAAAATTAAGCCATCATAAGACGAGATGCCGCGTGTAACACCCATGTCAATATCTCAAAAGTAAAGATACGAGGTCAAAGGTCATCTTTGAAAACAAAAGTGGAGTGTGGGGGCCTCCGAGTCCTCTGGACACATTCATGTTTTAAAAAAAAATGCAGTTAACAATGATTAATGTTGAACAATGCGGTTAATAATATTGGATGTTCGAAAGTGCAGTCAAAAAGGTCGGATGTTCGTTAACGCTGTGTACCAACGTAATATGAACACATGTTCATGTCTGTTTACTTCAGAAGTCCAGAGGCATCACGAGCTAATGCGTATAGATTCTTTACATTTGAAACAATCACAATGGTATAATTTTTAGCAATGAGCTTTCCTTATACTTTAATTTTTTTGTCTGATCATTAAAAATAATTTATCTGAATGTTTATTTTGAACATATTTATGCCCTAAGAAGCGAATACATTTCAAGTCTCTTGCATAAAATATACTTTCTCGTTTATTTTATGCATATAAAATATTGTTCACCAATAACATCATACGTGTGAAAGGATGTATTCACTATGTATCTGTTTCAGGCTATCTGAACTCAACTATATCGAGAGCCGCCGGTGACTGCAAAGAATTCATTATTCGAGATGAGAAAAATGCTTCGATAAAATGCGTTTTCTATGAGATAGTAAGTATTATCCATGAACGCGTTTTGTTTAACATGGTGTGCAAATGAACTGAGTTATACATGCATACATTTATGTTTTTATTTAAATCGCTAACTTTAATTGTTTTTACAAAACATGCACTATTATTTACAGGTTGATGAATGTTTAGGGTTATTAATAATAACATCTGATACGTTAATGACCGATGTGAGCTCACATTTTTTTTAAACAAAATATTGAAACATATCATGTCCAGTTTATTATCAGGTACGTACATTATATTCAATTGAAACAAATAATGAACCGTTGACATATATGTACTTTTTAACTAAATAATTTCAGTTGTGAAACGCGTTTTTGTATTGTAAACCGACATTTATGCGGAAATATGAGAAATTAAATTGCATTGTTTGTAGAAAATAAGCCTGTACATCACAGCAGACAGACTTTGTTGTTTTGAACTACACGTGCCATACCTATACCAATCTGTTATAATCAACCCTATGGCGGCGTATATACACCAATCACTAATGAACTCTATTATTGATCGATAAACGACATTCCGAAGACATGTTTGAGTTAAAAAGACATGTTTGTATTGATCTTTTGTCGATAATCCATCACTATCGACAGTAATGACTGGTTTATTGTTCCTCACTGTTGCCTTTGGCTAAATTACTGCATTTTCGGAAGTATGATTCACGGCCATTGTTCTCCAATTTGCTATCTCTTCAATTGTAATTATTATCACCAAAGGCATGTGTCTTCAATGATAAGTCCCAACTATATGTTTCCCAACAACCATAACGAACTTGGCACCATCTAATGTGTGTTCCATCTAATTGCCTTAAAACAGAACTTAAACCATTCAAAATGAAAATATGTGAACAATAACTGTCGAGGTTAGCATACTGTAACATTTTGTATTTTTCGTTCCAGGACCGCGAGTTTCACAAAGTAACGCGCGGACAGTGTTACAGGTATGTACTTTATCTGGGATAGTCCTTCAAATGTTTGCTGCAACGTTCCTTTTTTCATTAAAAACGGCGATTTGATGAAGATATAAATTGCCTCCAAACTCTGGATTATTACCGCCCACTTTTGTTTTTGTAGCTGTAGTTAAATATGTTTTAGAGCGCTGGTATCGCTTATTCAAATACATATTTTTTAACACAATAATTTTAGTATTATATGTTATATTTTAATAATACCTCCTTAACGTGTGTTTTTTATGACGATTTCAACTTGCAACATTGTAGAATTATCCAAAAAAAAATAAAATTGAAAGGTTATATTACACTTTTCTAGCACACATTTGATCACAAGGTGATTGATTTAGATGAAAGCAGTAAAAAAAGGAACAATGGCTTTGCGTTCACACGAGTTTGTCTGCTATCTTTGCTAAAAACTCAAGGATTCGTACGATTTCTAATTGCATTCTTCTCGAACGACTCACAGTAGTTAAAAGATCCCGTCCGTGTTTGTAAAACTAATTAATTTACCGCTTCAAAGATCACAGACACATTTGACACCGACTTTCAAAATATAAATGTTCTCTTTTGTCGAAATTGCTTAGTTTTTGTTTATGTTTTGCCATATTGTCGCTCGATTGGACCAAAAAAAATCAAACATTTTGAGCCTTTGATCTATCATGGAGAGCTAATGTGTCAGTGAATTAAGAACATCCATTATATTGCAGCGGTATCACATTCTGGTACAAGTTTAGTGTTAAATTGTAATGCATGTACGTCTTCATTACGCATTTCAAACCTTTAAATCTCTTGTCGTGTTTTTAAACAATTATCAATAATTTGCACAATGAAATTGTGACATAACATACCAAATAAGCCGAAGCGATTAATATGCACAACATGGTCAGATTATATTAACACTTAGTTACTTCTTATGTTAAATGATTTTCCAGACTGGTTGGCACGTACGACCTTGATAAGCAGCACTTTCGATGCCTCTCTTTGAGAGCTCCGTCGGAGAATGAACGAAAAATGGCAGCTACTTTGGCGAAAAAGAGCTCCCTCTCAATGTCCAAGCTGACCCGGGAAGTCCGGGAACCATAGATAACCTGTTTAAAACATGCGCTTTGTTGTTATTGTTGTTTTTTGTACGATTTTGTGCAAAGTAACATTGTATTGATGTTTGTCAATTTTATTTTTAAGACGGAAATGTTGGCATTTAAGAGATTAACACTTTTTAACGGCTTAATTATTTTTATTTCGAATTATAAACAGGGACATTTTCTCATGGAATTGTCAATTAGGAATATGTTCTCTGCGAGATATCGTTTTTTCGCTATTATTATTTGACAACCACGGATAGATGCATTACACTAACAATTCATATATAACGTGTTCATTCATTTGATATATTTTTTATACAGTAACTTAATTTTCATGGAATTCTTTTTAAATTGCCATTTAAAACGGTTCTATGTACAATATATCATTGCGTTGTCAGTTCTATTATTTCAAACGAAATTTGAAACTTGTTGATACTTATTTAAATGTTAAGAAATAAATATCACATTATATATGATTTGTGTTTTTATTTTCTTTCAAAAGACATAAAAATATACAGAACATGTACAACATCTGTGAGAGTGAAATCTCACAAAAACAAAATTTATATACAGGTTTATACAAACTTATCAAAAGAATCTATAATAATATATACAAGTGCTGTGGTACATCTGCCCTTTGAACGTCGCTGCTAGATTTTCACAGCTCCTGAAACGATAACAGATCATCTAGAGCATAGTTATGTTTAATTTACCTCAGTGAAGGCTATACCGGTATTTATTATTGCTACTTTATATTGCCTCTGTGCGTTCGTACACACAAAAAATGAAATACGAAATTCTTTCGGTTAGCAGAATTTGTTGTTTTTCGCACTGTAAGTCGTCTTTGAACTCCTGCAAATATTGATATCGAGGTGACATCCATTGTTTATGTGCACGGAACTCCATCTTGTAAATTTTTTCATCAGAGATATTGAACGTCCATCGTCAATCATTATCCAACAGATACATTCTCCCGGAAAAAGTAACTTCATCCGTCGCATCCATTGATTGGTGGCCACTCCCTTTCCGATATCCATCCACTGTTGTCCAGTTTGTGACATAAGCAAAAACCTACATTGTGTCGTTTTCTACAATTCTGTTTTCGCTACAATTGCAGAAACGGACACAATGCGGGATCTACTTTTTGGAATATTTAAAATCCTCCAAAATTCCATAATCCTTTCGTTTCATCTTCAAAGAATACCACTTTTCCTTGAAATATCCATTATGCTGCTGCCTGCCCTAAATACGCGGATATAATATTGACTATTTCATTAAAAAAAAGAAGATTTAATAGTCATGCTAAATATGAGTAGTTTTATAACGTTTTATAATTCACAAAATCATTTTTAAATATTCTGCACTTATTTAAATGTGTCGTATAATACAATATAACATCGATTTAGTTCAATAATGTTTATAGTTAATCATCACCGTAAAGCTATGTAAAACATACTTCGCATCTGAAGATATGCAAAGCATGACCACCTTGTGCGTATCCTCGCGTAAAAATGAGTGTTAAACCCAATATGTATTTGTCTATAGCCGGTCAGTTATGTAATATGACTGATGGTCTATGCAATAAACAGTTCAGACATTACCTTGTCTACGGTACTCATTTATTGTGGCGGAACCTTTGAACCCGAGCAAGAAAGTGTGAACATATCAGCGCTGGGTGATCATTTAGGCGTCACGTGGTTTGACAACTGACAAAAGCAGAACTTGTCAATTGATACGTTTTTACATGTTAATGTATAACTTAGGCGATATTTAGTTACGTTAAATGACTAACGTGTACCAAGACGAAGTATACCCCTTTACGAATACTTCGTAGAAATGTAAAAATAGATGCACGTCTAACATACAAATTATCATACAAATAATAATAGTAAATTCTTATAGTTTCTTTATCATGAAGCCGTTTGAATAATATTAATATTTTAAAATACAAAGGAAGAAAGCATACTGAACTGTATCCAATGCTTTTAATAACGGCCCTCTGCAAGACTCTTCTTTAGGCTCTTTATTAAACTGGTTTTCAGTGATTCAGTGTTCAAGGTTTCGTTGTGTGAGTACGCCTTTCTGAGGATCGGTTTTCCGACGCTGGCGGTGCGAATCAGGTTTCCAGTACCCTTCGTCAGGTTGTCGTACTGTTTCGCGCTGCATTTCGGTGTCGACGATGGAGTCACGTCATCAAACAGTTCAAAGTTTGCGCGCCATTTGCCATGTTCGTGGTCGAATTCCACGATATTTTCAAATCGGTAACCCCACAAAATGTCAGCGGACGTATACGACGTCCTTGCTTGGCAGATCTCCCCGGTGACTCGATGGTGCCTTCGAGAATGACCACAATCTCGAAGTTGTTTGCGTGTAAGATATCTTCTGGTTTCATGTTGTAAAGCGGACTGTCCTCGTTGATCTTGTGGTTGAGAACTAAGGGCCAGATAAGGAACACTCTATCATCCATGCCGTGGGCTGTGAACTCCATGTGTTGCTGGAACAGCGGGAAATGCACGCCCTCTTCCGTAACTTTGTCTTTATTGAAGATTCCGTATACAGTGGTGTCCACAAGATGTGATTTCCTTAAGTCTCACAGGCGCACTTGCAGAACCAGATCTCCTTCTTCCTTCACTATAGTGGCAACGCTACTGTAAACCAACGACTTGCGGCGATTTTTTGGTCTTGCCATTTTCACCAGCATGAATCCGAGCAGTACCGTTTCGAGTATGAAGCCTGCAGTCACTTGGAAGTACACCAATGGAATTGAACCAAAACAATTCGCGTCCGGCCAAATGGTCCCATATCCGATTGTAGTTTGAGTCTCGATGGAAAAAAGCAACGCATCTGCAAAGGTCCTCATTTTATGAATACACGGAGCCCAGTCCTTTTCGCCGAAGTGCTTGAAATCGCCATGCGCGTAGGCCATTAGGTACCAGAGGGTGGCGAACAGGACGTACACGAGCATGAAGAGAACGAGGAAGATAAGTATCACATAGCGCCATTTCAGGTCTATCAGTGTCTGGTAGATGTCCGCGAAGAATCTGCGACCTTTCCCGCCCATTCCTGAAACAATCATCAAATGGAAATCGTGACCACTCCACGTAAATTGATAATGAAAGCACGCGCATATGTTTTTCTTGACAAAAAATGTATTGTTTACATTAATTACTTAAAGGTACATGTCGACCTTTATCTACCTCATTTGGAGATTTATTCGTATAATTATTATTACTATTATTTTTATTAGAGCTTCGTTGTTTGGATGCTGCATAAAAGTTAATTTTATATTTTGAAATAAATTATTCCTCTAAACGTGGTACTTTAAGAGGTTTTGCATATAAAGAAAGTGTTGCCGACCAATTACATGGAATATACCCTTTAACAACTTTAAATCAAATATCAGGTCAAGGAAACATTACGAAATCTAATCAACTGTATGTTATAGCACTTCATTAAATTACATTACATCATTTCGAAATAATTGCATTCAAACTACCAGATGTCTGCCAATTTTCATTTCAAATGCTCATCGAAAAACTAAATATTGCATGACAAAACTACTTAAAAACACTTGTAAATGCTGACATCATGCTGTGTCACATTTTCTTGATTTTCCAACACATGAAAGCGTGTGGTTTCGGGTGAAAATAGTTTAATACACAAACAAATAAAATTTAAAAAAAGAAAAAGAAAAAAAAAAGAAATATGTACTGAGTATAATTTATTTAATAGTCTGATAAGGAACATGCAAAAACATGTATTTGTTTTTTGTCACGTATGTGCTACAATTAAATAAACGGAGTGCACTATTATATATTTGTATCATATTATCACAGAATAATCTTGTTCACTGTACTTCTAAGCACCATATAGTATATCATTAGATTTATAAATGTAAAACATCTGCCTTTTCTTAACGGCAGTGTTTTTTTTTCAAGATAGTATTTTATTCATCGAACCTTAGTTATACACATGAATTCTAATGCGATACGCATACCGTATCTTTGCTTGAAAAAAATAGCGATATCTCATAAGATAATTATAGCTTCCACGTCGTCAGTGCTGACACATTTCCTTCAAACGAGACCGTAGTAGGGTCGTATGAACAAACAAAGGAAAATGCAAAATACGTTCCTACAACTTTATTTACGCTTGCTCTTACTTAACCTACCTTTATACGAAATCCGGTACTGTCCCCCTTTCCGGACGAGCGCCGGACGCCCCATCTGGTAGCCTCGAACCACCTTCCCATCCTCTACTTCCGGGAACTCCACCATCTGGAAATCGTCTTGAGTCCTCATTTCCAACGCTTGTTTTTAATTTAAAAAGTAATTTGAATAGAATAATGTTGCCTTTTTCTTTTGGTTTCATGCAAGGTGCAATTTTGTCATGACGTTTGGCTCACTTTTGTTTAATTAACGTTAAGAAATAAAATATTATATAAAAGATTCAACGTTAGTGTATGAAAGTGTATGAGATATAAACTGCAGCTTAACGTTTGTCACAATGGTTTAAATTTTGAGAAATTTCAGTTAAAATAGTGGAGCTGGGAGCATACATTCGTATCAAAGGTAATTAATCGTAGCCTTTGATATATTGACACATGGGATGTATGTCGATCTGTAGCCGTGTCGTTCAGGCTAATGTCCCAAAACGAATCAATCAGTGCCTGCCCGCAGTTTTGTCACGTAAAAAGAAGAGTCGAGACAGTGATAACTGTCCATCTTCGCTTGTCAATTGATCAAGTGTCGAACCGATGTTTTACGCTCATCAAGCGCGTCGCTGTCTTTAATTGTCGCCATTTGCAACGCGCAATTGTTAATTAATCGCCCGTGTTCAATTTAGATACTATCACAAAAACAATGATAAGAAGTGATGCCTTTGTACGCAATACAATACACAATTATGCATACAGAATGGTTGCACGACACATTAAACTGTAAACAAAATGTATTTTCCATTGACATGATACATAAGTTCTCTATACGAATTGTAAACCCTACCTGATTTCGAACCTAACGCTCAGTCTAAAATGCTAACCAATTTTTTGTTGTAAATTTTGCATGCATGTTTTGACTCTATTTCTTAAAATATTATAGTTTTAAAAAGAATAAAGTCAATAAAATAGTCATTGTGATACTGTTGTATAATTAAACACTTTACTGTATGTTTTAATGATATTATATAATATTTAGACATTTTAAAGTTGTTGTAAATTAAAACGCCATGGCAATTAAGTGCATTTTATTTGCACAGTTTAAAAACCGTTGTACTATTTTGTCGATTTTACAGTTAAAAAAGAACATGCAATAGATTTTAACCACGATAAAATAAAATAAATAAACATGCTACATTGAATATTTGAAACAGAATATGTACTGATATTTTGTATATAATGATAAATGATACCGATATAAGGAAAAAACTAAGCACTAATAATTCACGTATAAACATGTAAGAGATATTAATAGTTACCTGTAACCCATGACTTGGCCAAGTCGTTAAAATGGGAAATTCAAAGTTTTAATTGATTGTAATCTTGACCGGTTTAATCTAACGGTATTCTAACTCGGATGATCGTTTGACTGTAGATGTTTGAATTGCCAGCAATTGTCTCAACATTGATATTCACCGTCAACTCGTTTTTTTTTAAAATTTCTGTTCCACATGTGACCAGTTGAAAATAAAGAACTATTTTTAAAAGTTTCATTAGTGAGTTTATGTGATAAAAATAAAATATGAATAATAATCGGTCATTGCATTTTCTTTTTTATTATATTTGGAGTTCGACTTCCAATACATGATTTTCCTTTTATATCAATAGATCGAAATATACAGTTTAGACTTTAATCGGATGTGAATGTTGTCAGATTGATGTTCAATTATCAATACATTCTTGTCTTCAAACAAATTCGCATTCACAAGAATAATAATTCTGTTTGTAACCAGCCCTTACAGAAAATGGCGGTGGTGTTGTGAGTCCATGCAAATACAGGGTCCGTCATTATGACATTATACAGTGATACAAAGTACATTACACATGTCATTGGAACTACCGTATTCCAGACAGTTGCGCGAGGTGTTTCAGTGTGTTCTGATATGTTTCTTTTTAAATTACTGTCTATAATATATACAAATACAGGTTCCATCATTCTGACATTATGATTTGATTTGACGTACAGAAGACATGTAATACATATAAATACATGTATTTATTATATAAAGTGTGAGTTGGGACAAAATAGTTTTGTTCATTATTTATGAATATTAATAATCTTGGTTCATCTGTAATATGAAAATTGTTTGGAAAGAATAATAAACAGTGATATTTATTTTCACTCGTGTATTTTGTTTTCATCCTTGTACGGTGGTACAAAACGTTTCAACGCTGCCCCAGACCGTTGTGTACAACCATGAGGTAACCTGTTTCCTTGCTAGAGAAGACGTTTCGGCACTTGGAAAATACTGCTGCCAAATTTACGCTAATTTCTCAAAATTTCCCGCACAGGCTAATCGCAGACGACACTTCCCGCTTATAATCTCTTCTAAGCGAAAATCTAACTTAGACGGAAAGTTTCATCCCTGATTAACATGTGCGGACTACACAGGCTAATCTGGGACGACAATTTACGCACATGCATTAAACTCCGTTTCCCAAAGCGCGGCTCAGTTCAAATATGTGAATATTGAAAGTCGAATGCACTTCTGATCTGATATTCTTTGGCTTTAAACTATACTGAATTCACCGAGTCATACAATTATGGTCGTAAAATATATATAATGCTTCCAGAACGATCGGGTTTTTAATAAACTAGCTGAACAGGTTATGTATTATAAAATGAAGACAATGTATAACAATAACATTAAATATGGCAAAAAAATAAAACTATCATTCCACACCACCAATTAATATAAATGATCAAAACTGTAAATATGTTTTCTAGGTCTGAGTATGTATTTTAGCTTAATGTGAGTATTTCTTTTTAATTTTTCTTGTAACATAGTTTTCAAGAAACAGTGCATATTTGTAAACTGACTAATATGGCAATTTTGCGGACGATTATCAGCCGCTGGCAAACATATAATTCATAACTACACAACTGTTTATAATGTACAAATTGCATTGTCTCATATTGTATATGTGTGGTAATATATTTTTTATTTATTTTAAGAAAATTAATCATTTTAAATCTAATTTCCTTAAGGACCTTCTTTTTATATTTCTAACATATGCGAAGTTTTTATGATGCATATAATCGTCTCTCGTAACTCTTTTAGAGTGTTTTTTTTTTAATTAGATATATAATGCTTTCGTTCTGCTTTACTGTGTTTTATGTACAAAAGTGATACGTTAATAAACTACTCGGTCTGTCTGTCTGTGTAACAAAACAGGTTTATAACTTTAGTATAAAACTGTAGTACAATACAGGCCCGTATCCAGGCACTGGGCCCAGGGGCCCGGCCCCCCCCCCAGCTGGCTGTCGAGTTATGACTTTTTAAATGATGGGCCTACTGCAAATTTTTCTCACATGAAAGGGCCCATAGTACACTTCCCCGCAATACAAATGCGCAGATGTGTTTTATTGCCCCTGATACACAAGGGGATTAGCGCTCATTTACTCGCCAGTGGAGATAAGCCCATAGGCTATGTTTTCTTATCAGTTTGTACACACGTCCACTTTGTGCTCAATGCTTCATCTATCGATGGTTGGTGTAACACGTCTTTTGATTGGCCGAGGAAAGGGAAACAGCGGAAGGATGGAACTGATACAGAAGGTCGTAGCAAAGACTTATCAATATACATGTATATTGATAAGTCTTTGACGTGAATAATTGTGAAAAACAAATAATGTGGAAGCAATTAGAGAAGTGATATGGATAATTGTCACTAATGTAAACCGGTAAGCATCTTTGTTCTTTTTCCTTCTATTGTTGGTGTTCTTTTTTTATCCTAAATGGTTACAAATTATTGCCAATTAACTAAAACAGCGGCACGTTTATGATAATGCTCTCGTATGTAAACACGAGGTAGGTAGACAAAATATTTTCTAGCGCTAATTTTACTCGACAATGACTCAACACAATACGAAATTTCTTATTATATTTGATATCACTTCTAAAATGAAGCGTAAACAGTTAACATTAGTGACGTTTCTGAACAAAAAACTAAAAACTGATGACAATATTTCTCAGCCAATTTTAATAAAGTATGACGCAGAAGTGGATATCAGGTAAAATGTCACCATAATCAACTATTTTGGATTTATGTCTTGTATATTTGTATTTCTTTACCAACAAACTCTTGCAAATATATACCGGTATATATATTTATATTTGTCGATTTCAGGTAAACTCCTCCGCCTCAGGTCAAGGGCACAGACAGTATACATACCTCAGAAGACATCAGCCTTTATGCCAGACATCACGGCATTTTCTCTTTGAACTCAACACTCCTCTAGAGTCATACTTTATGTAACATTTCTGTACAAACTGTGTTGTAGATGATAAACATTTTATCATTTATTTACTTTGAAACTTTAGAGGTTGTTTGATTTCAAAGAGAAAATACTAGCTGGGTATATTAGAGTTACTGTATCGTTGATTTCTGTGCAAACTGTGTTGTAGATGATAAACAGTTTATTATTTATTTACTTTGAAACGTTAGAGGATGTTTGATTTCAAAGAGAAAATACTAGTAGGGTATATGTCAGTTACTGACATATAACCATAATAGAATTTTTTCTTTGAAATCAAACCTCCTCTAGAGTCATTCTTTATGTTACATTTCTGTACAAACAGTGATGTAGATGATAAACATTTTATTATTTATTTACTTTGAAACTTTGAGGATGTTTGATTTCAAAGAAAAAATAATACTTTGGTATATGTCAGTTACTGACATATAACCATACATAATAGTATTTTCTCTTTAAAATCAAACCTCCTCTAGAGTCATACTTTATGTTACATTTCTGTGCAAACTGTGTTGTAGATGATAAACATTTTATTATAATTTACTTTGAAACTTAAGAGGAGGTTTGATTTCAAAGAAAAAATACTACATGGGTATATGTCAGTTACTGACATATAACCATAATAGTATTTTATCTTTGAAATCAAACCTCCTCTATAGTCATACTTTATGTTTCATTTCTTAATAAAGGTTTTTGATTTTCAAAGGTTGCTTTTCCTTCTTCATCAAACATCATTCATTTCTGAAATCCTTAGACTTGAGAAAGATAATGATTTACTTGTAATATACCATAACTTTATATCACAAAATAAGGTTTGTATGCGCATTAAAATTCACTTTGAACAGTGCCAAATAAAAAAATAAAAAATCTATTCGGCATGGGAAACCCCTCCCGCACCCTCCCCATTTCGGCCCCCAAGCCAAAAAATCTTGGATACGGGCCTGCAATAGATAATCGACAAGTTTCGTGAAATTGCGCACGCAATCGATCAAGTACTGACGAATGTCCCCTATTGTCATCTGTCACCAAACAATGCCCATCGTTATTGGCGGTTATATATCAAACTCGTGTAGTGTATCCGTAATAATGAAATTGACACCTCAAACAATACATTACAACAAGCCGATCAATGTCTAACTTGTCAGCTGTTAATTTAAGTCGCTTGAAATCTAGTTTTTCTCGAATTGAGTGTGTCGATTTCAAAATTTCAGCGATTTGACACTCCTTCAATCGGATCACGTGACCCGTGCGGTAGACCTTATTAAAATTCTTCCTTAGCAAGTTTCAGTTCTGGATTGAAGTTTCACTGCAAATGACCTTTAAGTATTTGAATAACACATAGTTTAAAATGGTGTTAATAGAATGCAGTTTCATACTATCGAATATTAGGGGTCGTTAATTTTCCAGTGCATATTTAAAAAACAACTTAACTAAGACAGACAAACAATAGATACTTGTGCCATATATTCGGGGCGGGTTTCTATCCACGAGCATCATGCCGAGCACGAAGGAGATACCGGAAGTGGGAACCATCTACCTGTACGAGGACCACCAGGTGCCCAAGTCAAAATGGAGCAAAATTCCGCTGCTAGGTTTCTTCAGGTACACACTTGTTTAAGTTTCTTTGTGATTATTTTATTGAAATGTACTTTGTTCATCTTTTGTTTTGAATATTCTTAATTTAATTCGAAAGAATACGCGAGTGAAGCACCATTATGGTATTCATTATAATTTAAGTAATTATATGTTTTTGCAACAGTTTTCTTACGCTCACTTCATTCTATGTCAACTACAGTTTAACATTATATTTATTGACCG
>VMBQ01001418.1:20522-89591 GCA_007657795.1 Dreissena rostriformis | reverse complement strand
TTTTTCTCGAATTGAGCGTGTCGATTTCAAAATGTCAGCGATTTGACACTCCTTCAATCGGATCACGTGACCCGTGCGGTAGACCTTATTAAAATTCTTCCTTAGCAAGTTTCAGTACTGGATTGAAGTTTCACTGCAAATGACCTAAGTATTTGAATAACACATAGTTTATCTATTTTTATTAATTTGGAAAAGAACAACAGCTTAACAACAACATTTTGCAGCTACCGTCATTGTAATATAGGCAAATGGTGTTAATAGAATGCAGTTTCATACTATCGAATATTAGGGGTCGTTAATTTTCCAGTGCATATTAAAAAAAAAACATAAATAAGACAGACAAACAATAGATACTTGTGCCATATATTCGGGGCGGGTTTCTATCCACGAGCATCATGCCGAGCACGAAGGAGATACCGGAAGTGGGAACCATCTACCTGTACGAGGACCACCAGGTGCCCAAGTCAAAATGGAGCAAAATTCCGCTGCTAGGTTTCTTCAGGTATACACTTTTTAAAGTTTCTTTGTGATTATTTTATTGAAATGTACTTTGTTCATCTTTTGGTTTGAATATTCTTAATTTAATTCGAAAGAATACGCGTGTGAAGCACCATTATGGTATTCATTATAATTTAAGTAATTATATGTTTTTGCAACAGTTTTCTTACGCTCACTTCATTCTATGTCAACTACAGTTTAACATTATATTTATTGACCGCATTACATAATATATAAATAAAGATATATTATTATTATTTGTACTATTTAATCTTTTTTAAATACACGTCAATCAGATTCACTGCCTTAAAAACTCTTAGTTTATACTTACAACTATTCTGGGATAAACTCATTATTATTTAATGTATTTTCTTATGTATTAACCTATTAATTATTTTTTTTATGTTTTTTATTTACTTTTGGAATAAGATTTATTAATATACACGAAACATTTAAATAGGTGAAGATATATAGAAAATACGTGTATGATTTGTCATTTATTCATACTGTAAGACAAATACCTAAACAGTGTATATAGTTACCCAATCAGTAGATAAAAAATTGTATTCTTCATTTAGACATAATCCACCAAATTACACTTTCCATTTTTATATGATACAATTTTTGTAAGGTTTACTTTTGCTTACATGCTCCAATTTTTTAAGATATAAGTTGCGTGTTTAATAGTTGTATGGAGGGAACACAAATGTAACGCGTTTCCACACAAGTCTGTAAATTTTCTCAATATTTTCTGGTCATTAGAAAACGCCATTTACGCGCGTAAAATAAATAGTGCTGATTACCCGTGCTGTTACATATTCCTACGCTGTCTTGCATGTAAAGATATGGCACGCGGACTTCAAACATATTGTTTTAAAATTTTCAAAACAAAAAGTTTTTAATATTTAATTGTAAATATATTGATAAACTTTTTTATTTTTGAAACTGTCAATTTTTTAATCAACAACAACTTAGAGATTGGGAACTATAAACCTTGATTTATCATATAGGTATATGTACTCCCGTAAACGGAATATTTATACTCTTCTAATTGCGTGTAATTTCGCCTAGATTTCTTGACACATTTGTCGTCTGTTATAGGCGGAAGTTGCGGCTAGACGAGCGCGAACTGGAGACGAAGCGAAAGGGGGTCATAACAAAAAATGGCAAATATCGCGTGAGGTAAGAGCATGCATGACCTTGTAGTTACATTTGATTCAAATGTGCCGAGCTCTGGGAAAACCTAGCTTAATATATGTGCGTAAGGTGTCGACCCTGACCAGCCTGTGCAGTCCGCAAAGTCTTATCAATGAGATCGTTTTCCGCTTCCATGAATTTTTTCGTTTAAAGGAAGTCACGTCTTAACACAGCTAGGCGGAAAGTGTCGTTCATGATTAGCCTGAACGGACTGCACCGGCTAATCTTGGATTTATAAAGCCCGGTTTTCCCAAGGACCGCTTCAACTGTAAAGTTTGCACATTCAAATTGCGATTTTAAGTATATAAATTTGTGTTACTTCATTGGGACTTTTATTACATTAACGATTTCCGATTTTTTAGTAAGTAAGCATATGCAACTTTAACCACAATTGGCAAAGCACCAACGTAGCGTTATCCTTTAAATGCACATATAAATGTATGTTCATCCAGAACAATAAAGGCATACACGAACAACATTGAAAAACCGACATTTAGTTGACATATTAATTCCGTCTGTTCTAGATACACGGGTTTGAATGGTTATCGCCGACAATACCTTCAAGATCTTTACGTCACTCTGATCGACCTGAAATGGCGCTACGCTCTGGCGATATTCTTCAACATTTATCTAATCTGCTATTTCTTCTTCGGCGTCTGTTGGTGGATCCTCGGCTACAACCACGGTGACTTTGACCACGTGCACGATCCCTCTTGGGGTTTGTGTGTGAGCGGGGTTACAAATTTTCCGAGGGCGCTCTTATTCTCCATCGAGACACAGTCGACAATCGGTTGGGGAGTTGGTTATCCAAACACGGACTGTGACGGGACCTTATTCTTGCTGTTCGTGCAGATCACTGTGGGTATCATGATCGACAATCTTCTGCTCGGATTTATCTTCGTGAAATTTGCCCAACCGAAACGGCGCCAAAATACGATGATGTTCAGCAAAAACGTCTGCGTCACGCACCACGAGGGCGAGTTGTGCCTTCAAATCCGAGTCGGAGATATCCGGAAAAGCCATCTTCTAGCCGCGAAAGTTCACGGCGTTCTCCTTCGACGACACGTTACAAGCGAAGGGGTTTTATACCCACTCTTTATGAACAAGATTGACTTCACTGCGGACGCCATGGGCACTACATGCGTTCTGATGTGGCCGATGGTGTTGACGCATAAGATCACGCGCGACTCGCCGTTCTGGGACATCAAGCCGGCCGATCTAACTAACGAGAAGTACGAACTGGTCGTCTTCGTCGAGGGTAATATTGAGACGACGGGCGAATTGTGTCAGGTCCGAACCTCTTACACACCTCGGGAGTTCCTCTGGGGCCACCGCTTTGACCGAATTGAAGAATTTGACTCGGGCAATGCACGCTGGGAAATCGACTTCGCCGCGTTCAATGATGTGATTTACACATCGAACATTCGTCATAGCGGTAAGGAACTGGCATGTTTCAAGGCAAAGAACATGTCGCCGGAAGACGAGGACGACGATATTAAAAAGGAAGTACCCGCAAAAGTTCGACTTATGAAAAATCTTTCCTACGACGCTGCACCGGACCTTCCCCCAAGGCGAGGTTCTCTAGAAGCGAAGGGCAGCAGCCAGTATCCTCTCCATTCCAAGGACGCTGAAAGCGATGACGAGGACGACACATCCACCAACAAACTACGTCACGCTGAAAGCATGGTCTCGTTCCGTACGGCCGATGACGAGAACTCGGAGCGCGAGGACGAGAGTCGATTCACCGTCTGGTAAGCGTTCCGGTTTTTGTTTTTTTGCATTTGTCAATTCATAAAATCAGTTCAACATTCATTAGTTCGTGTAATATACGTATCCCAACAAAAAGATAAATATTTGGAAGTAAAAAGAAAGTTATCCCATACATGGTGTACGCAAATAAATAATGTAATGCTTCGGTAAATTGATTTAATACTTAATCGTTGAACTATCGCTGTTCATTAAGACACACACATGCACTAACAAACGTTTTCGTATGTAATATTTTATAACAAATTGTTACGCAAACATGTCATTGCTTAAATTACATAAGTATATATAGTTAACATTTTAATGGCTATTTGGTTTTCATTACAAAGACGTTTTTTTACGTTTTCAGAAAATTGGACCTCAACCACTCGTTTATAACCACGGACAAACGCGCAATTCTGAAGAGGAAACTCTGGTTCAGTCAGTATTTGCAATGGAATTGACATCCAGTGAATATACATGCATAAGTGAATTGTAAATACCTGTACAACTGACAAGTGAACAGTCCATATATTCAGATATTCACCACTCGAGTTTCCTTCAGATTTCATATGATAGTTCGTGTAGTATTGTAGATACCGAGGTAGTCATGACTGTAATTTTCAAGACTGCATTTGCATGTTTTTTGTTTGTTCTACTTTTATTTGTAAATATGAGCCGTATATTCATGATTGACTCTGTAGAGTAGTATATTTAAATGTAATTACTCAACCTTAAACGGGACTTAAACATACAAACTGTACAAAGAGGTAACGGACAAGCACACATTTTGGGATGAAACATACAACCACATAATTTACAGTTGAGCCTCGCTCTGTGAAAAGGGGGTTTACTGCATGTGCGTAAAGTGACGTCTCAGATTAGCCTGTGCATTTCGCACAGGCTAATCAGGGACGACTTTTTCCGTTTTTATGATATTTTTCGTTTAAAGAAGGTATCTTCGTAGCAAAAATCCAGTTAAGACGGAAAGTGTCGTCGCTGATTAGCCTGTGCGGACTGCAAAGGCTAATCAGGGACAATACTTTATGCATACGCACTAAACCCCTTTTTCACAGAGCGAGGCTCATCGATATGAAAACATGCCTAATATAAGGTATGATACTAGCGTCCAGAGATGCTTAGACAATTGTTTTCGATAAAGTATTTCTTTAAATGACAATCAGCCAAAATAAACTTAACTATGCCGACATAACAACAAATGAAATGATGAGATTTTATATAAATTTATACAAAATTTCCACAGTGTTCAAAATCGAATCGTAACACGTGTTTATTTGACAAAATTTAAAATTGAGTTAATGGCCGAAAATCTTAAACAAGTGAACTTGACACCAATTAATTTGTCTTTGATGTATGCAATGATTGTTCGTTTTTCTGTTGAATGCTTTTGCTAATTACTCTGAAAATTGCACGTGTAATTGTGTATAAAGTGTAAATGCCACGTGTAATTGTGTATACAGTGTAAATTGCTAGTGTAATTGTGTATTAAGTGTAAATTGCACGTGTAATTGTGTATAAAGTGTAAATGCCACATGTGCAGCTGTTTGTGTATGATTATACATGTAAATAGACACAAAGAAAAAAGTACAGCAATAAATAAATTAAATACTTTGCTGGTTATTGTTGCAGTTTCTAATCTTTAACACAGAAATATGCTAGATCTATGAGACACTGGTTGGTTTGAAGCCTCATTCTGTCGCGGATGACAATGCCCAGTGTGTACCTTTCATAAAATATTTCGGACGGATCGGAGCGCGGACATAATAACTCTTAATTCTAATTTAAGTTTTACTTTTGATATGTGCAAGTATTCCAAACGTTTAGACCAAAAATACATTTTTGTATGTAAGTATTCAAGATTTTGGAGGAACCTGTTGGTGCGCCTTTGCATACTGTGTGAGTAAAAACGACTGCTGTTCATAAACAATGTTGAAACCACATTAACGTTTAGTATTTGACATTCACAACACAATCACGATAAATAAAAACGTTCATGTACATGCTTTGAATGAATGTTTATTCTCGTAAGAACACATCCAAGTTCACAGTTGAAAATGCATATTTCTTGTAAACATTAATTTTCAGTACAAAAGAAACACTGCCACATTTATACAGGCGAGTNTTGTATCAAAATGGGTCTAATTTATCAGAGTTTCGGTATAAAAATGGGTCAAATTTCGGAAGTCTCAGTGGGACACCCCTACCCTAAAATTTGGGAAGTTACCCCCCCCCCGGGGCCCAGTGTGTACCTTTCATTAAATATTTCGGACGGATCGGAGCGCGGACATAATAACTCTTAATTATAATTTAAGTTTTACTTTTGATATGTGCAAGTATTCCAAACGTTTAGACCAAAAAAATACATTTTTGTATGTAAGTATTCATTATTTTGGAGGAACCTGTTGGTGCGCCTTTGCATATTGTGTGAGTAAAAACGACTGCTGTTCATAAACAATGTTGAAACCACATAAACGTTTTGTATTTAACATTCACAACACAATCACGATAAATAAAAACGTTCATGTACATGCTTTGAATTAACGTTTATTCTCGTAAGAACACATCCAAGTTCACAGTTGAAAATGCATATTTCTTGTAAACATTTACATTTTTAGTACAAAAGAAACACTGCCACATTTATACAGGCGAGTGCTTACTGGCCATCTGCAATAATTATGAAGAAGTTGCACCTTCAGAAAAATATTCTTTTAAAGGACCTGTCCACTGAAGCCTTGTTCGGAGAAAACTGGGCTTAATGCATATGTTTTAAGTTTCGTCCCAGATTTGCCGGTGCAGTCCGCACAGGCTAATCAGGGACGACACTTTTCGCCTAAACTGGATTTTTGCTAAGAAGAGACTTCATTTAAACGAAAAATTCCTTAAAAGTGCAAAGAGTTGTCCCTAATTAGACTGTGCGGAGTGCACAGGCAAAGCTGGAACGGCAATTTACGTACGCATATGCTTTAAGCAAGTTTTCCCAGAACGCGGATCAAGACATATCGACACATTTTCATTTGTCAAAGAATCCAATAATGCACTTGTCAAAAAATACAACATTCAACATATAATATGCTACAATTATAATCTAGTTCATATTTGTAACCTTCATTGGAATTATGAAGCATTTATAATGTAAAACAATGTAATATTTGATTCAGAGTGTTTCAATTGTAACATCTGAATCAATTAAACCAAGTACAAAACCAAAAAAAACACCATATAAATCAAAATCAGAAATTGCTGAAATTAGAAGAAACAATTTGCCTCTTTCTTTCAACAGCATTTCTTCAATATGCAGGTTCACAACCAAGACTTTTCACAAGTCTACCAACACTAATCACGTGCAACAATTATTTACAGTAACATATGAGTCAGGATGTGCAAAAACAGGTCTTATGACATATGTGATCAGCGTAGCTCAAGACCAGCCTACGCAGTCGTGCAATCTGGTCAGGAGCTACACTGTCCGCTATAAAGTCACCCAAGGTTTTGGTCTCATTATCTTGGAAGCGCAGGCTGGGCTGTAGCTGCCCTGGTCGCATATAGCGTAAGAACCATTTTCGCATGACACGGCTGATTTCAAGTAATGAATTAATACCCTAGTGTGTACAAAGCACACAAACATTTGGGCCTTTGTACATATGCTTTAAATAATGTACATCTGTTATAGCTGTCTTATTAATATTTACCTGCTGACAAAACGGAAGTTTAATTGTACTCAACTAGAATAAAAGGAACAAAATAGCATAATTATGACCAAAATTGAAAATGATAATTTTCATCCCCATTATTCTAGAAATTTTAAAATAAAAATCAAACAACAAATACTAAATGTATATTCACATGATCATAGCAGTAAAACAAAATTGAATATACATTTTCAAAAGACACCATAGTACATCTCTACCCTATGTTCATTTTCTCAGAGTTCCAAAATAACCAAAGGATCAAACTATGTTTTGTACAAATCTAACCATCTGGAGGGAAGTAAATCTTAACATTGCTTATAAGAAGTTCAACGCCTCATTTCTTTTTATCCTCTTTGCACATAATGACGCTTCATTTCTTTTTATCCTCTTTGCACATGATCACGTACCGCTGTGCCACCATCAAGGGTGGGGAATATCCGTCAGGGTAGGAGGTGTCTTCAAATAATACTGAATAATCGTCTTGAGGCTGGAAATGCAGAAAACTAAATACTCAATATAATTACATGGAACTACATTATTCTGAAAATACAACTGTATGTACAAGCAATAATTTACTGTTTATGCTTCTTTGATAGCAAATTGAATTGTATAGAATCAGTTAAAACTGATATCTATATTGAAATATAATCATTTTAAGCAGTAGTCTGAGGGGTTTCAAACAAGGAATCTTAAGGTCAATACGTCAGCATAAGGGCTGCCCCTGGTTAAAACTCCTTAAAACTACTGGAACTGTTCTGATAAATGTTTGGTTACCATGCCAGCCCCTTTCCGGCCAGTTGTATTAAACGATACCTGAGAGAAATAAGCCAATGTGCTGCAGCAGTATACTGCTACACATGTAAATGGAGGGGGTAAAAGTGAAGTCAGCTGAAGATGTACCATCAAAATCATACTTTGAAACTATGCTTTACCCTTCACTTGTGCAGCAATCCAATATAAACTTCTAGGATATAGGTGTAGTTCCAATTTGTCGAAGCTTTCAGCACTATAAATAAGTTGCAAAAATAGCATCTTGGGTACTTAAGTGGAAGACCGGTTGTGACCATTGATATTAAATTGTCTTCATTTTCCACACTTGTAGTGATAACACAAGGCATACAGTAATGATATGGTTACCTTTTTTGGTGGCTCATGAATAAGAGCCCTATAGAAGCATGTTGTTTGCGGATAGAGCGCCAGTACGAGCTGAAACCAAAGTCATTACATTATTATTCAACTTGACAATCATGCATACTTATAGTGAAAATATATGTTTTTTTAGCATGTACCCATTAATAAATAAAACAATTATCTGTATCTGTGTTCACACAACTGTTTCACAATTGGATCTAATTATTGTGAATGGCTTATGCCTATACAGAAGACCTCAGACAAGAAAAGTGAATTATACACCAGTACATGTTACTCAGCAAAATGTTCGGTCTACTGAAACAATAAACAATGGTCATGGGAGGTTTAATATGTATTCGATAACAGTTTCTAAAAAATAATGAACAAACATCTTATATTTCACCATAGTCTTGACAAAAGTGTGTCTGTCAATTTCAAAAGTTGTTTGAATAAGTATATTTCCAATATTTTTAGAAATAAAACAAAAAAGTTGCAAACATATGATTGCAAATCTATAAATAATGCCATAGAAAAAGTCAATTGAAACAAGGTCAAGGACAGAAATATAAACCTGTAGTAAAACAATGGACCCAATAACTGGACATTTTGGTGAAGATTCTGCGAAAAATGAATGAGAAAAGGAAATAACTCTGACAAATCTAATTTATGTCAACAAACATTCACAGAAAGTTTGGTGGATATTCAATGAAACTGTAGGAATAAGAGAGCAGAATCGGCAAATTTCTCATCTTTTCAACAAAGGACAAACACTCTAAAGTGCCTGTAGCGAATCAGCTTGTTAGCAAACCTGTTCTTCATTTTATGTCAACACACAAGTTTAAGGTAGATTCAATGAAACCATAAGAAGTTAGAGAGTGTAATTGTGAAATGTTGCATTTTTTTATAAATAAAGGGCAATAACTCTAAAGTGCCTGATTTGCATTGTTTAGGTATCAAACTTAGCCTCTGTTTGATGTGAACAAACATTTCCAGAAAGTTTGGAGAAGATTTTCCTTTTTTTGTATAAATAAAGGGCAATAACTCTAAAACACCTGGTGAGAATTGGTAGGTTACTGGTATCAGACTTGGCCTCCATTGTATGTCAACAAACATTTCAAGAAAGTTTGAGAAACCATCAGAGAGTGAAATCATCAATTTTCACTTTTTGTTTAATTAGAGAGCAATTACACTCTGAAGTGCTCGATGCAAATTGACAGTTTTTATCTCAGCCTCCATTTGAAGTGAAAAAACATTTCTAGAAAGTTTGGTGAAGATAAAATGAAAACTGTACAAGAAAGAAAGGGGCAACAACAAATTTCACTATTTTTGTGTATTTAAAATGCAGTGCTTTATGCAAATTGACTGATGATCAGACTTTGGCGTCCACTTTTTTGTCAACAAACATTTCGAGAAGTTTGGTGAAGATTCGATAAAAACTGTACGACTTAGAGAGCACAAAGCCATCCCCTAACATCCCACCAATCCTTCGCTTCCCTTTCCTCCTCTCCCATCCATCGACAAAGGGTGTTCCCATAATACGTCTCATTAAAAGAAAGGCCTTAAACAAAAAGTTCACCAATACCAGACCAACTCACAGCATGTTTGGTGAACAGAGCCTCTGGGTCCGTCTCAGGAGATGCCTTCCAGATAGGCAGTGCAACGATCTTCCTCTTACTTAAAGTATGGCGTCTGAAAGTTCCAGGCAAATCTAAGCATTCAAGAATAATTTTCACAACTTCACACAAGTAAATAAATGTTAAATCATATACATCATTTTAGCTCCATGCAAGGGTGACATTAAAATTGGACATTCCTTTTGGTCTATGGACACAATACATGGAGCTGTAACATGAGGTATCAAAATATGCATGTAAACAGAAGTGATAGTAATTGCTGGATGACTGCAAATGTTACAACCAATAACTTCTCACTTGACAAGCAAGTACGGAATTTCAACAGTATCATCATATTATCATATCACAGTAGTCAGTTAACCCACCCACACTTTTCCTGGGAAAACTTATTTACCAGTACTATGTGTCCATTATGCCAGTAATTGACAACTGCTCAGCTGAAACGATGCCAAGACCAATCTCCAGACAAGTTATGTGGCCAGGACAGGAATCAAACCCGTGATCCTCGGATTTGTAGTCAAGTGCACTACTACCAACTAAGCTAGGCAGCTGAAGTTTTCAGCGTGCATTTGGGTCAGATAAGTCAAGTAAAATGCAGTCAGATGCAGGAACAAGAGTATTTACTTAACAAACATGAATATGAGCCTCGCTCTGTGAAAAGGGGGTTTAATGCATGTGCATAAAGTGTTGTCCCAGATTAGCCCGTGCAGTCCGCACAGGCTAATTAGGGACGACACTTTCCACCTAAACTTGATTTTTTGCTAATAAGAGACTTTCTTTAAACAAAAATATCATAAAAGCGTAAAGTGTAGTCCCTGATAAGCCTGTGCGGACTGCACAGGCTAATCTGGGATGACACTTTACACACATGCATTGAATCCTTTTTCACAGAACAAGACTCATATTTTCAAATTGAACTTACTCCTTCCCTTCCTCAGCATCAATGTCGTCAACCTCGTACTTGTTTGTACTTGAGTTGAAGGACACGACTTCCGCCAAGATCCAGTTCTCCTCGCCATCTGAAACCTTGACCCTTGACGCCACCTTGTCGCCCGGCTTCACGATGTAGTTGTTGTCTGCGGGAACCGCTCCACACAGCGGGGGAGGCCTGGAAAGAGCAGGGTTAGTTTAAACCTATTTATTAAACGCTCTCAGGTTTATTTCCTGGGACTAGAACCAGTACTTGGTGTCTTTTGGGGAGATCAAAGAACGCCTACCGATGGCATGGAGGACACCATATCCACTACGCCACGGCGACCCAAGAGCAGGGTTTTATGCCTGTGCGTAAAGTGTCGTCCCAGATTAGCCTGTGCAGTCCCCATTTCATATACGATCAAACAAAAAAGTGATATATTACTAAGCACAATACAGACAAGCACTTTGAAATGCGTAATATTGTTTGTCCAACTACCGTAATTACTCTATGTTTTCGGGAACTAAGTTTTCGGACACCCCTTTTTTTAGCAAAAAAATTATTTTTCGTGACTCTTAATTTTCTGACATACGGGTTTTCGTCCATAATTAATGACTCTAAGTTTTTGGACAGTATATTTAACAGCGCTATTTCACCAAATTTCGGTCCTGTTTTCCATATCTGATGACACTTCTTCGATGATGGGGTTTAATAACCGGATTAACATCATAAAACCTTGCAGATGCATATCTGAGGGCAATGGACCATTACATTTGCGTTATTGGGTACATAACCTTGTTAACTGGAATTAAACAATGGTTTCGCCCGAAAATCAGATTAAAGTAATTAAACGTTAAGAGCCATAATGGAACAACGGAATAATGTGAATTAATGTCAATTATGATAATCTTAAACAACTTTCATTTGAAAATTAGCGTAATGACAATTACCTGGGGTAATGCCAATTAACAGTTCAATTATCTACCGCAATGGTACTACCCTTCTCAGTATGATAACTGTGGCAAATACTAAACGCTCCAAAGTGTGATGCACCCTATTGCAAGTTTTACGAACAATAGAAGGTGTTAGACAACAACTATCGGACATGAACAAACAAAGAATTCATAGTTTGCTTGTTTATTGCGTTAATTACAGGTTCATACTAGCGAGTATCGGTACATCGCNGATGTCAAGCAGATAGATCAGTTTCATGTTCTGTTCTAAAATTATATTCTTACCAAATCTTCTGTTCTCTCGTATACTTTTTATTTCAGATATCTTGTCCAAGGCTTTTCGCAATAATCTAAACAAAAAGAAACAAACAAGATGTTTTTTTTTCTAAATAATTGATTTTAAGAGCTACATAAATAATATAAAACAAGAAATGTGTCCACAGGACACGGATGCCCCCAACTGTAACTTTGTCACTACATAAAAGTATAACTGTGTAAATGTTTTTGAGAAATACAGCGCCTACATTTTATTAAACTATTAGTTTGCTGCATAACAGGTGTTCAATATTTAACTTTTGTTGTTTGTTACATATGTCATCTGCTGCAGTTTGGTGGAGACCTGATGAAAACTACTTCAATTAGAGAGCGGACACCATGCTAAATCCTTAAAATGCACTAAGTGACCCCATGACCTAGTTTTTGACCAGGCATGACCCATATTCGAACTTGACCTAGATATTGTCTGGATACAACTTCTGACCAAGTTTGGTAAGGATCGAATGAAAACTTTTTGAATTAGAGAGCGGACACGAAAAGTGTGACAGACCGACAGCCTGACGGGCCTGACAGCCTGACGGACAGTGCGAAAACTATATACCCCCTTTTCTTCGAAAGGGGGCATAAAAATACTATTAAGATTAATTTTCTACACAGTTCTAATACTTGGCCAGTCTTTTGTACAAATAGTTACACCAATGATTTTTTTCTTTATTCAAAAGGGCAAAAGTACTCATTTCCAATGCCTAATATTATTTATTTTACCCCATGTAACAAAACAATGTACACGCATTATTTCCTAAACTGCAACAAGACAATGCCCAAATCTTAAGTAACAGAATTTTAAAAACATTAGAAAAGAAGTCATTCATGTTAAAACGTGTATAGTTATAGAGTAAAGAAGCATGTTTAACTAAGTAAACACATGTTTAAGGTATTTCACCAATGTTATAGCTTTCTTAAATGTTTTCCAATTGACAAGATTTTATGAAATTAAATTCCCAATTTGAAATGTTCCACATCCATAACAACAGCTGTACAAATATCACTGAATACCTGGTACATGTATATGAAAATAATTCAAATACTAAATTTAATACTAAAAATTGTGTACAGCAATTTTTGTACTAGTGTTACTTAAGAGCATTTTCTGTAACTTACTCGGCCTCTCCTTCTGCATCCTGCATAGCTGTGTTGTACAGACCACGAAGCTTGCTTTTGTAATATGGCGTGACTGAAGTTATATATAGAAAATAATAAGTCAATTAAGTTAACAATTTTTTTAATAAATATTTTAATATTTTTTACCTCATAATTTTAGAAAACAAAGAAGTATTTCAGGATTATTTCTACTGTTTTGCAGGAACTGTCAATATCAGTTTCCATCAATAATTTTTCAAAATTATGACAGGGAACCTCATATACTTTAAAACAGTGTAGGGGATTTCGCTTCCCTTAAAAAGCTTTGTCATTTTCAAAGCACGGAGATTTTGATCATTTATTTAAGATAGACATGATTGATAAATTGATGAACTAAACAGTAAATATATTTTCTTCACTTTTTTGTTCTTGCTGCATTCTCTCATGTGTCTTGGCAATGTTTGACAGATTGTGTTCACCTCTGGTTCTCTCTTCCTGGAAGTATAAACACAAAATATTCAAGTAAACAAAGTTAAAATATATTTTATGTCAAAACTCAAATGTAAATACATGTATAGTTATTCTAAATAGTCTTTACAGTGCGCGCTGATCCATTGTTTACCCCCCCNTGCCAGTGTATGCCTCTATTTGATGTCCAATCTGGAAAGAGGTATTCCCAATGAACAAGTGCAAATCGTGTAATGTGTTGTGCGCGCATCAGGCATTGTTCTAATTTGACCAATCGTCCTATGAATTAAAGGTGGAATGATACACAAGATATCTATTTAAGGCAATTAGCAACCCCATAAAATAAAAACACCATGGGGTGAATGTCTGATAAAATCAATAATTTGCAGATTAATCACTGAAAAGGTAAATTTAAAGAAAAACACTGCCACTGGTACATGCGAGTAGTAGAAGTGAGTTGTTAATACAGGGCAATAAAGGGCTTAGCGATGGTAATTTTTTTGCTAGACAGAGCTTGAATAGGGGATTTTAAAATAAACTTACAGAACTTTCATTGTTTTTTTAAGAATTTTGGGACAAATGGTCAGAGATTTGGATGTCTGACATGTATGCCCATGTTATTTTAAACAGACATCAAATAAGCTTTTGCCCGTAAATTACATAGCACCTTTTATCATATTAATTGAATTTTTGAAATGGGCAACACTTTGTTTATTGAGATATAGCATACCTGTACTTGGTGAATCAGATTGAACAGCTCTTTCAAGCTTTCCTTGATTTTGGATTCGGCCGAGAGAGTAGTGCTGGATGTGCTCACTTCCGAAGATGCAGGGCTCTGTCCTTCAGGTGGCATTTGTTTGCTACCCGCGGCTCCAGATCCCTTAGTACGACCCATCTATGTTGAATGAATCGTTGCTTTTTGTAGTTTTCAGTTAAACTGTTTTTAAGTTCTTGTTTTTCTGACAGATTGACGTCGCGAAAATATATTACATATCAGTTTCTGAATAACTCATTTATTAAATACGTTTATAGTATGCATTGCCTCTTAATTAATCG
Source organism: Dreissena rostriformis (assembly GCA_007657795.1). Lineage (NCBI taxonomy): Eukaryota > Metazoa > Mollusca > Bivalvia > Myida > Dreissenidae > Dreissena > Dreissena rostriformis. The sequence continues at coordinate 74,869 of VMBQ01001418.1, read as the reverse complement.
CATTAAATTAACTAACATGAATTATTATTAGATTTTATTTAGTGGAATAGTAAAAATATCCAAACAAAAAATGAAAATGAAGAACACGGTGCTGTTGAGAATTGTTTGTTTTATAAAAGCTGAAAAATGTAAACAAACATGAGGAATGGAAGGCTTGGTTTTGCTACTTTCCGGAGCGTTATTTTTCCCGACTGTTTACACAGTCTTAAGACGTTTTCTTAATGTTAATTACTCCATATATTTAAAACTTGCGGATCAATATTTAATTGCAGAAAAGTATGAAAACTGACACATTCTAATTTTTCTGTATCTCATTGAGTTTAAGGACATATCACTTTATGAAATTGTCAGAAGTGGGTGGGGTAAGCTATAGTTTGGAACAATATGCACAATTAAAATAGCATATACTTCAGTGTAACATGAACCAGTTCTAATGAAATCTTTCAAAATGAGTAAATAATCACTTGTTTCACCTTATAAACCACTTTCTTCTTGGGCAACCAAAGTCCTTATTTTCTTCATAAATCCACTGATACCAGCTGGAACACACACCACTGAAGAACATAGTGTTAGAGTATTATTAAATATAACACACTAGAAACACTGAAAAAAGCAACCTTTTTTGTAAGAAAACATGTAAACAACTGGAGTAAAAAAATAGTACACTTGAAGTTGAACAAGTATGGTGGGCCGGAAATGATAATTTACAAAAAAAATAAAAAAATGAAAGATACATAAATATTGAAAACATTTAAATAAAATCCCTTTAATTTTATAGCGTATATTAATTATATATAAATAATTATGTATAAATGGGTTTGTTAAAGTGATGTTTTACACATTTTCAAAAAGTTTCAATCAAATTTATATTTGTCATTTCTGGTCAACCATACTTTTTTCCTACAATTTTTTGACTCCAGTTGTTTACATTTTTCTAACAAAAAAGGATGCTTTTTTCAGTGTTTCTAGTGTGTTATATATTATAATACTCTAACACTATGTTCTACAGTGGTGTATGTTCCAGCGGGTATCATTTGGTCGCCCAAGAAGAAAGTGGTTTATAAGGTGAAAAAATGTGATTATTTACTTTTTTTGAAAGATTTCATTAGAACTAGTTCATGTATCAATGACATTTATGCTATTTTAATTGTGCATATTGTTCCAAACTTAATAAAGAATGTTAATATTAGTAATTATTTTTTAACATAACACCACCCACTTCTGACCATTTCAGAAAGTGATATGTCCTTAAACTTGTATTCCTACTTTCTGAGAGTGGCAGGCTTATGCTGCTGAGGCCTAAAACCTTGGTAGATTCGGCTCCAAGCTATTCTGACAAAAATCAACAGGGCTTATTCGACCCTATCTTAAATTAATCTCCCATTATGAAATTGATTATGTAGCAGTAGTTATAACTTCTGTTGATGATAAATTAAGGTTCGATTGGTCACTGTCAGCTTAAGGTCTACTTAAATGTACCCCGGTTACTCTAAAGTTTACTTTAATGTACCCCGGGTAAGCTAAATATACTTAAACAGACCCTGCCTATTTAGATTGTAACTGAGTTTTATACCCGCCAAAAATCCGATTTTGTAAAACGCGCTACCGAAAACAAAACAAACAAACTTCTCTTTGAACAAAACCTGCCTCAACATGCTTTTTGAGCATGTGTTTCAATAATATAGAGGCCATTTAACAAAATATTGACATACATATGAACATACTTAATTTGAAAAAAAAGCTAGCAACGACCAATTAATCATTAGAATTTTGGATATGTTTAAGTATATTTTCTGTTCCTGGGGTGCAATTAAGTATGCTTAAGAGTACCCGGGGTACATTTCAGTAGTACGTGAGTCAACAAGGACCAATTGAGCTAAGGTTTATGAATGAAGAATTATTGGTTAGCTTGATACCATCAGCATTTTGTCCAGATGCAATTCAAAGCATTCCCTAAAGACTTATTACTTAATATTGAAAACATTAAATATTCTATAAATGGCTGTTTTCAGGTTTTGTTCTTTTTCATTGATGTCACAGCAAATATCATGTGTAATAATCAATTAGAATCTGCCCTTGAGACGAACACATTTCACCTTGATGACAAACATAAGTTTACCTACTGGCAGATGCATTCGGATAAGAATTAACCACATTTTCATTGCAATGAACATGATACAATCAATAAGGAATTACAGAGCTCACCAACAACACCAAGAACAGAATGTTTATCTTTGTATTTGTATATTTTTCTATGTAAATCCATTGCTACAAATGGTACCGTTGTTGTACTGTTCGAATGGTCGATAGAAGTGACCAGGCCATTTCTGGTTTAAAAAAAACTTTTTTCTGTCAAAATTTTGATAAAGTAATTATTTTTAAAGTAAATCCAGGATTTTAACAGTGATTGTTTTAATTGTTTTAAATTAAGGGAATAAGTCCCAATCTGTGCTAAGAAAGCATATGTGAACATCTAAAGGGCCAATGTGTTTGTCTCAGGGGTTCATTTAGTGGGTACGAATAATCAACTTTTTTTTCGATGAAAATAAGTTGTGAACCAAACCATTATTTGAAAATTAAACTATTTACCGGTAGATGATGCTAAAAGCATGTACCAGCTGAGTCACTGATTTGAACCATGAGTTTTTTTCTAGTAGTTTATTTGTTAACCTGTATGTAATAATGGGACCTGCTTGTAACAATTCAACCTGTATGTAATTATTGGGCCTGTTTGTCATAAGACCTGTGTCACTGTGTGTGTGATCATATGACCTATATGTAAAATTATGTACTACATCAAAAATAAAAAAAACACCTAAAAAAGCCTTACAAATGACTGAAGCGTTGTCGAGAAGTATATCAAAAATAATATTTTAATACTATTCCTGATCACAATTATTTCCGTGTATAGTTAAACATTGCCAATTTACTATTGTGTTGTTTTCAGATGTGTGAACAGTCTGCAAGCTGTATTGGCCACATTTGCTGGATATCTTATTACCCAGAGATGCAATCAAAACATTATGACAGAAATGTAAGAAGCTTGAAATGCTAACAAAGTTCAGTTCATTCAATTTGTGATGTATTAGTATTTGATTTAAAAAAGTAAGAAGGGATGAATGTGTTTACACAAAAACAATGCACAGTTTGTGAAAGATCAAATTATTGATTTACTCTGTACTGTTAAAAAAGTGTAATACATGGTGCAAAATTTGTGAAGATCAAGTTAATTATTTACTCTGTAATATAACACAATTAATCAGTACTGAAATTGGTGTTGTAATATGAAAATACATTTTGCTGAAGTTTTTTTGCTTCATTTTGTGTTTGAAGCTGTTTCTGTGATTTATGTTTTCAGTTCGCCTATAACAAAGTCATATGCCTGGTTTGGGCTGCCATATTTTCTCTATGACATCTGGGCAATGTACAACACCCATTATTACATCCACGAAGAGGTTTTAAGAAGCATAAGTCGGCATTCCAGGAGGATACATTTTATTAGAAAGAATATTGCCATGCTTGTTCACCATACAGTGCTTCCATTTATATTCTTTCCAATAATAGTGGTGAGCAGATACATTCAATTATTTTGTATACCTCATTAATGTTCTTTATTTTAGCGTATGTAATTTGCATGATTTTCGAAAAAATCTCAAGATAAAACTTTTTACCATCAGTTATTTTTGGATCATTAATTTTGTCAAAATTTGTTAATTTTCGAGTTTGTATTTTTGTTAAGCCTTTTATTTTTGGTTCATATGAAAGTTAATTAATATTGTTTTGCAGTTTTTGCGCTATGATAAGGGAGATTACTTTGTGGGCCTGATCTACATGTGTGAGGCAGCCATACCGTTTATCTCCCTTCGATTTGTGCTTGCTCAAGTAAGTAATTTACATACAAATGATCTTACAATTTTCATTGTAATTTAAATCATCATAATTATGAAAATTTTAAGAGTAGATGTACCTAATGTTTAGATTTATTCTGTAACTGTTTTTTTTTAATGTGAGAATGAATCTTGAAAAAGAACTGTCTTTCAAATTTCTTATTTTTGCTATGAGTGTAAAATTAAGAATAATTGAGAAATAATTCATGGTTAACAATACACATTCCTACTAATTACAGCTTAATCAAAAGCAGACTGCGGCCTACATCTTTACTGGGGTCATGATGATAGTGGTGTTTTTCCTTGTGCGTGTCTGCATATTCCCATTCCTCTACTGGAAATACAGTGATTTCTCTGGAATTCCATTGGCCAGCGTCCCGTTCCGAATACCAATAAAATGCAATGCTGGCTGCCTCGTTTTGATGGTTGTTCAGATATATTTCCTCTACCTCATGTTACGTGGAGCTGTCAGAGTCTTCTACAAGATTTATGTCCTTAAAAGCAAAGGCAGATGATTCTTAGTGTAAATCATGGTAGTTGTTTCTTTAAACATCAATACAAAGTTGTGTAATGGAATAATAAGCATATTCTCTGTGAAATTGAATGTTTTTATGGCCTATATAATATATCTACCCCAGGCATTAAGTCACGTTTACACCGCCTCCTTTAGCTACATTGCGCTACGTAACAGTTACGGGCCTCCATTTGGCACAAGTGGGGCTTGTCTTATGTAATCAACAAGTCTAAATTAAAAAACGCTCAAAATACTCTTTTTTTTCTACAGATGTAGTGGTACAATATATTCAATATACTGCACTCTTCTTTCTGCACGATTAGCTTTCATGTTAGGCTGCACCATCCAGTTTCTCTAATATTATTATATAAATAATTTTATTGAAAAAGCAAAACTTTGACAACTGTCTGAAATATGGCTTATTTAAGTTGTATTATGACATGTATATGACAAAAGGCCATAATAAATACCCTAATCAATACTCTGCTGTTTATAGTATTATTCTTAATTTTAATATTCTAATGACAAAATGTTCAATTGTTTGTATTTTCATGTTAATAACTCCAAAGTCCTATTTATTTGCTGACAGTGCCATTATGTTCATGCCCAGTATTGCTGTTTGATTATGAATAACTGTAACTGTATAGCACAGTATAAATTTATCTGCCACTCTCTGTCCAAATAATTCCATCCTTATTTATGTCTTGTTTTTTTCTAGTGCATATCAATGAATTTTGAGTTACTTTAGTATAAGTTTATTTTCATTTTTAAACGAGTTTTGAACGGTATTGTTTGTGAAATAAACTTTCATGTAGTAATTGCACCTATTGACACTGTGTTTTTGTTGTTGAAATAAGTCAAATAACTTATTAGCATTAAGTTGTTATTTTTTTATTTCATTCCTTATTTTTAATGATGTGTACACAGACAAAATAATTAAGTTTCTTTAAAAAAATTTTTTTTTTTAAAGCATAGTTAATTCGTTTTCTCCATATTCCTCATTAAGATCAATAACAATAAACTATATAATATAATTAAGTAAGAAATAACTTTAAGTACAAAAAACAAACGGAAACCCAATTATTATTACTTTTTTATCATGTTTTTATGTATGAGCTCTGTATCAACCAATTACATTTTATTTACATTTTTTCTATATGTTCCGTTGTTTAAATTAATGTACTCTTTTTTAGGTCCTATCTGTGCTCAATATACATTTTGCTAAATTTATATAATATGTTGATGTTTTATAAGTTTTATTTTGACATGTTTTGTCTTCTTATGCCCTTTAACAGTTATCATCTGTCCTGTGATACAAGTTATATTTTACATGTGTATGTAACAAAGGAACAATATACCACAACATGTTTCGATATATTGTCATTGATTTTATACTTGCATGTAACAGTCTCATTTTATAAATGTTCTTATTTCGCTTATGTGAACTGTCATGCACCGTTTACAACTATAATTAATGTAAAACCTCACGTAGTTCAGAACATGTTTTACTAAAACATGTAGGTTCAAAACTTATAGTGTTATAACTGTGAGTCATAGCTTTTTGCTGTAACCAATGTAATCTTGAACACGCTTGAACACCTCAGTTATGTTTCCGCATAACATTTTTATTAATATGCACGTTTGAACACAGTTTTGTTATGCTTATATGTCAAGGCTCCATTTTCTGCATTTTAATCAAAAGAAAAGCGAACACACAACATTTATAAAAGCATTTTCAGAGCGCTAGCCACCGTTCGCTTGTGTAAAATATATTTTATAAAAAAGTTGTCAAATGTTTTTGATTAATCTGCAAGTTTTTAATTAATCTGCAATTCATGAAATATGTTGTAAAGCGAATGTTTTGCATTAACCGACACATATAATAATGTGTTGTGAAACGTGTTATTTGTATTAATAAATACTAAATGATGAATGTTTAAAGCTAGTGTTTGTATTAATCAACAATTAATAAAATCAGTTGTAAAACGCCAGTTTTGTATGAATCCACATTTTATTAAATCATTGTTCAACGAACATGTGTTTTGTATAAAATGTGGTCGAGTTTTTTTTATATAGTTTTTTTCCTTTCAGTTATTAAACGCTCGAACATTTATGTTGTTGTTTTGTGATTTGAATATTTGTTATAAATTTAGTGCTATTGTTAATACCTTAGGCATCCATGCTGTAGTCTTTGGCAGCAACGGGGAATGGTTGTCAACAAGCTGATATGGTTTCAAAGCAAATTGTGATGATGAAAACCATTAATCAGTTTTTGAATATTTCTAACAAACATCCGACACCTTTGTTATAATTTGTCTATAAACATTAGAATGAACGCGTTTTGATCAGAATATCAAAAGGTCATGTAAAAAACTGGCAATACAGTAAAAAGGTGTGTACATACTATCAACATAATACAAAATGGTGGGAAAACAAAACAATACTCGCATTTTTACAAGGTAGTTGTGTGTAGGTATATATAATATACTAAAATGAAAATTGATTATTTAACGTACACCATGTGGATTAAATTGTGCTTATAATAATAGAAAGAAATAGCCCACATATTTTGCACGGATTAAATATGGCAGCAAATTTAACTATCAGGCATGTGTGTAAAGATACACAAATATGTGCAGTTGTATAATATAACTGTTTGTAATGGGGCATCTAACACATAACCTATGGATCATTATGTTAGTTATATTAGCATATAGTATGCACAAATATATTATATTATTAAAATCAATCGATGTATTATAGTATATACATGCAATTACACAAACAATTAAATAAACAAACAAACCCGCGGAACATAAGAAGTCAGCAACTTCTTGTTAACACTTGCTTGCGCGATTGACAGCGTTATTTTTTGCGCTGCATCAATAAACTGATCATCGACTCGTTATAACCGGTTTACGACCGTTTCGTGAAGCTCAAACGCATAAAGCAACCTAATTCTTGACTGACCAAGTATAGCTTTAAAAGGACTTGTTCACAGGTTTTAGCATGTTTTGAAGTTTGTCACTGAATGCTTTAAATTGATAAATATAAACATCAGAACTAAAGAGCTACAATATGTAACAAGAATAAAATTTAAAAAAAAAGAGAAAACAAGTTAACCACACCAGGTCTCGAACCACTGACCCATGAAGTAAACGCCAAGCGTCGAAACCACTCATCCATCCGTCTTCACGTGTGTCACTCTCCACGAAGAGTTGTCGTTCCATGCTCTCACATACAACGAACAGCTATGCTAATTCCAGTCAGATCTCTGCGCGGAGTTTGACCTGACTGGAGGCGGATTTGTGTATCGTCATCCCTCATTCCCCCCAACGGTCAAACCGGTCAAGGGATTGATGATGATGATGATGATTATAGTATCCGATTGATTTATAATCCGCGGCGATTATTGATTGATTTAAACTCATATGTTATTAATAAAAACAAATCATATAACATACCCTATTTAGTATTTACGTTAGTATATTATTTTTATTTTAATTAAAAGCTATACAAAAATATACACGTTTAAACCTAGTTAATTTAAATGACTATCCAATATTTGCTATTAAAATTAACGGAAATTCCCGAACGTATCCTCGGGTGATTAAAATTACGTTAGTACGATTGGTCGATTTTGTAACGAAATATTATGACGTCACAACAAACGACGTCATTGACGTTATTGCCGTTAGTAATGAGCTAAGCAATAAAGCAAACAGACGGACTGACACATCTATCAATAATTAAATAAAGAAAATGTACGATATAGCACTGAATAATGAGACGCGCAATCTGTTCCAGCTAACCCCAGTTGGAAGGTACTTCGTAAGCCATGGTGGCTACCCGGCTTATGTTAACGATGTGATAANTTTGTCGTCTGCTAAAATGTCGTCTGCTGAATTTCTAAAATTAGCATTTTCTTCGATTTTTTTTCTAAGACCACTATCAGAATAGCAAACAGTTTGGATCCTGATGAGACGCCACGTTCTGTGGCGTCTCATCTGGATCCAAACTGTTTGGAAAGGCCTTCAAAATCCGGTTCCAGCGCTCAAAGGGTTATATAAACTGGTCATATGTGGGGAGATATCAAAAGCAATCGGCAAACAATCTTTCTGCTATGAGTCTGTTTGTAGCGCTCGTCAATTAGAATCTAGAACAAAGGTCATTGTCATACATAGGTACCAAAGGTCAAAATTGATTCTTTGCTTGGCTGTACTAAACTTGCCGTATATTGTAAGATTTCCTGGTACAGTAAGCATACATAACAAATGAACCAGGTGCTGAAGACAATGTCACACTTAGCGACAGCAAGTTAAAATCAGCTTTGTGTTTGTCCGAACTTTTACTTGCTCATTCATCTAGATTCAAGAATTATTAAATTAATTGATATCGATGTTTGCCCTTATGGGACTGACATGCAACGAGTCTTTAGAAGATCTATAGGTCAATGGTCACTTTCGTACTAAAGGTCACTCTTCAAAACTGACCATGTGTTTAACGCAATAAAGCATTTTTAAAGCGGATTTTGAAATTAGTTTAAACAAATAACTTTAGCATCAAGATGACTCTCGTATGAAAGAAGTTTTAAGATGAAATGGTACTGCCAATTACATGTATTTTAAAGGTTCATTTGAAGCGTATCTTTCAATTACAAGTTTACATGTTTAATGGTCTAGTTAAATACCGTATGGAAACGGCGTCCTCGTTGGATTTGGCATTCAGTATATATATTAATTAAAGAATTTGTTTGACATTTTACCAATGTTATCGGTTAAAAGCGGAGCATGTATTATATATGAACCAAGCTCTGTTAAAAGGGGGTTTAATGCAATAGCCTAAAGAAGTCCGCACAGGCTAACCAGGGACGACACTTTCCGCCTTAACTGTATTTTTCGCTCAGAAGAGACTTTCTTAAAACTAAAAATATCATAAAAGCGGAAAGTGTCGTCTCTAATAAGTCTGTGCGGACTACGCAAAGGCATTATACCCCATTTTCACAGAGCGCGGCCCATATAGATCTACATATCAACAGTTCGCAAACATAGGCCGCTACCCCGTGCATCTTACATTTAATTTATACTCTACATGTCATAAATATATCAAACGTCATTAACTGGTTTGTTGTATATTCGTTATAACTGCGATTGTTCTTTTTGGCTGTGCTACTGTTTTCTGATTAATAAACGTTCACAATTACGAAGTAACCCCCGTAAACCTAAACAACTTCCGAAATATCGATTATTTCTCAAATGTTACACTCTCGTACATTCCTTTGCATTATTTATATCTCGTTTAGAAAAGCTGTTATAAACTTGCAGGTCCTGTGCAAGAACTGGGTCATTCAAAACAGTTCCGGCTTTCCATGGCTGCCTCGTTTGCTGAACAGACGGCTAACTCTGTTAAGAATCTGTCCAGTGGTGAGGTGGACAAGTCACTAGCCTCAGCTACGCAGCGTCACGATGATGACAATAGCCTGGGTGATATTAAGTTCTTGAATGAAAACCTTATTGAAGACAAAAGTCTGGCTGGTGAGAAGGGAGTGGCTGACGACAAGGGAGTGGCTGATGACAATGGAGTGGTAGATGACAAGGGCGTGGCTGACGACAAGGGAGTGGCTGATGATAAGGGAATGGCTGATGACAAGGGAGATGCCTGATGGAAAGGGAGTGGCAGATGACAAGGGAATGGCAGATGACCTGGGAATAGCTGACGACAAGGGAATTGCTGACGACAAGGGAGTTGCTGATGACAATGGAGTGGCTGGTGGCAAGGGAGTGACTGATGACAATGGAGTGGCTGATGACAATTGAGTGGCAGATGACAAAGGCGTGGCTGACGACAAGGGAGTGTCTGATGATAAGAGAGTGACTGACGACAAGGGAGTGGTAGATGACAAGGGGGTGGCTGACGACTAGGGAATGGCTGATGACAAGGGAGTGGCTGATGACAAGGGAGTTGCTTACGACAAAGGAGTGGCAGATGACAACGGAGTGGCTTACGAAAAGGGAGTGGCAGATGGCAAGGGAGTAGCTGACGACAAGGGAGTGGCTGATGACAAGGGAGTGGCTGGTGACACTGGAGTGGCTGATGACACTGAAGTGGCTGATGGCAAGGGAATGGCTGATGGCGTGGCTGACGACAAGGGAGTGGCAGATGACAAGGGAATGGCAGATGACAAGGGAATGGCTGACGACAAGGGAATGGCTTACGACAAGGGAGTTGCTGATGACAAGGGAGTGGTTGGTGGCAAGGGAGTGACTCATGACATGGGAGTGGTTGATCACAATGGAGTGGCAGATGACAAGGGCGTGGCTGACGACAAGGGAGTGTCTGACGACAATGGAGTGGCTGATGATAAGGGAGTGGCTGACGACAATGGAGTGGCAGAAGACAAGGGGATGGCTGACGAAAAGGGAGTGGCTGATGCCAAGGGAGTGGCTGGTGAAAAGGGAGTGGCTGATGACAAGGGAGTGGCTGGTTACACTGGAGTGGCTGATGACACTGGAGTGGCTGATGGCAAGGGAATGGCTGATGGCGTGGCTGACGACAAGGGAGTGGCAGATGACAAGGGAATGGCAGATGACAAGGGAATTGCTGACGACAAGGGAATGGCTTACGACAAGGGAGTTGCTGATGACAAGGGAGTGGTTGGTGGCAAGGGAGTGACTTATGACAAGGGAGAGGTTGATGACAATGGAGTGGCAGATGACAAGGGCGTGGCTGACGACAAGGGAGTGTCTGATGACAAGGGAGTGGCTGATGATAAGGGAGTGGATGACGATAATGGAGTGGCAGATGACAAGGGGGTGGCTGACGACAACGGAGTGGCTGATGGCAATGGAGTGGCTTACGACAAGGGAGTCGCAGATGACAAGGGAGTGGCTGACGACAAGGAATTGGCTGATGACAAGGGACTGGCTGGTGAAAAGGGAGTGGCTGATGACAAGGGAGTGGCTGGTGACACTGGGGTGGCTGATGACACTGGAGTGGCTGATGACACTGGAGTGGCTGATGGCAAGGGAATGGCTGATGGCGTGGCTGACAACAAGGGAGTGGCTGACGACAAGGTAGTGGCAGATGGCAAGGGAGTGGCTTACGACAAGGGAGTGGCTGATGAGAAGGTAGTGGCTGACGACAATGGAGTGACAGATGACAAGGGAGTGGCTGACGACAAGGAAGTGGCTGATGACAAGGGAGTTGCTGATGACAAAGGAGTGGTTGATTAGCATGGCGTGGCTGATGACAAGGGAGTGGCAGATGACAAGGGAGTGGCTGACGACAAGGGAGTGGCTGATGACACGGGAGTGACTAATGCCATGAGTATCGCTGATATCATCAAAACTTATTTATCAATATAATATTTTTTTTGTGTAAAAATTATTTTATATATAATAATATATACTCCATACATCTTTAAGAACGAATTAAATTACATAATGGCAATTTGATTCAGACCTTTCTTAAACACATATTGTATTATACAGTGAACATGTATTTCTGTTAGTGTCTTGGTAGTTTAATAGCTTTATTAATTATATACACGATTCTGTGCCTAACGAAATTTCTTTAAAACCTTTCCCCAGAAGTGAATGTTTTAATAAAATTGTACATTTGATTAACAGTATGCATTTGGCAAGTATTCATTTTCTGTCGTCATCGGTACATGTGAGGCTGGTATTGACTGCTTTAAATGAAAGGAATGTTGTACAGCATTCAACCAAGGTATCTATTAAATGGACTTATTCACAGTTTGGAACAATGAAGATTTTTAAAATAATTGTCGTAAATTCAAAACAAATGTACACATTATGTTTTAACAAGCAAAATAACATTCCTGAAAAATGTTTAAAATATTGGTTCATTAAAATGGATGATCATCATTCGAAGTCGGTAAAATAATAAAGTGTTTGTAACGCTTTTCCTAGATAATTTGGAAAATACGTTGAGTACAATTATTTAAGCACAGGTAATTTCAAGGGAAAAATATGATTTGACTTCGTAGTTCAATCTCCACGCAGAGTTGTCGTTCCATGCTCTCACATGCTCTCACATACAACATGTATACAACTTGTCATCACAAGAAAATCCTACCAGATTCGGTGTGGANGATATATTTTTTTTTTAAGTATTATATTATAAAAAGGAGTATCATTTTCTTTTATATTTTGAAAATAGTGTATAAGTTTCTGTTCATAATAAAACAATAAATTACTAAAATTAAAAAAGTAAAACATACTTTTTACAAATTGAAAAATAACCGTTGATACTGTAAGACGCCATTATTGTACCATGTGGCTCGGCTATCATGACGTAGTTGTTTATAACGGCAGGGATTTTAGATCATTATACATATGATTCGTTTTTTCCGGTTAAACTTAAAATTCTTTTGTTTCCACAAAGGAAACACCGGCACATTATTTTTCGGCGTATACACATTGTTATGTATGCCGTTGATACTGTAGTACGCCATTATTGTATCACATGGCTCGGCTATCATCACGTGGTTGTGTATTACGACAGGGATTTGATCCAGCTATGCTCCAGTCAAATCTCTGCACGGAGGTTGCACGTGTGTATGTGTGTTATTCAGAGTTTATGTTCGGTCGTCGTTGAGTCTTTACGACTACATTATGTGCGGACCTGACCATCCGTCTTCACATGGGTTGCTATTTATTTTATACTTTGTATAACTATCCACGTGTTGTTACACAATATAACGATTACACATGAAATCGAAATATTTAGATCGTTTCGCGTCTGAGACGCTTTATAATTTTATCAATTTCTAACGATAAGTTTTCGTAAAAGAAATTGTATTTTCAGTACAAGTCTGCGGCATAAGCGTTATTTCGCAAACTGATGTACAGTGTTCATTTGTTTCTTGAATCTGTGACAAATAGTTGAGAAATTCTCATTTTAATAAACTGTGAACAAGTCCCTTTTAACAACATTTTTAGATGCTTTCGTGTTTGAATGAATGCCAAAAATATGTTAATAAAAGCACTGACAGATAAGTAAGACGGCTCTTTTGACAAGCTATTAGTATGTGAACTGGGCGGTCACTATTTGTTAATCAAGAAAGAAAAAGAATTAATAATTTTAAACTTATTTTAATTTTGAGTCTTTATTATTTGACATGATTGTTTCGAATTCGTTAGTACATGTATATGTTTTAAATTAAACAGTTAACGTCATGTGCAGGTATCTACCAACTATTGTATGAATAATTTAAATATTGTAAACGGATTGAAAATCAGACTTGCTAATTTAGTTAGGAACATTCATCGATTATTATAATTTAGTAGCCTTTTGAGTCTAAAAGACTAAAGTACATATAGGTGAAATGACAGATTTTTCTTTAACCTAAAGCTTACACGGATTACCATATAACTACCATACTTGTTGTCATCATTTTATTAACACTGCAAACCATGAACAGCTATCCACAAAAAGCATGATATTCAAAGCAAGCAGCTGTCACATTACGGTTAATTGTGGCAATGGTGATGAACATAATGCCTAAAGGTACTGTGTTTTAAATATATACAGATATTTAGTCTAGAAAGAGAAATCATATTGCAAAGGATGCAAATGTAATTATAAGTATGACACATATTCTGGTAAATGTAGTTACAACAATATTTCAGTATAGGTTACGGATTTACAATCGGGTTATTCACACATTGCCTTTCAGCTTTTACTGAAATGCATTATGAGGATCTGGCATGTGTACTATATGATGCTGGGTTCTGTAATCTTGTCAAAAAGAAGTTGCTATGCTGCTAAGTTGTATTTATTTCATTGCATCGTGACTCAAAGAGTTTTAATACTATGACTTGCTCTGATGGATATTAAACAATTGAGTAATTCAATTGCAGCTAAACCTTTTTTCTTGTATTGCTGTTATTTTGGATTTGCTATGTAAGGCGCAGACTAATGAAGTTATCGTGTACCTATTTTTTAACCTTTCGGCAATACACATTTCGCTTATTAAATGCTCCAATTTTGTACCTTGTCGTAAAATATTAAGTCTTTACACTTACATTAATAGAACAAACAACAAATTTGCGTTTATAACAAGAGGACCAAGAAGGTCCTAGAGCGCTCACCTGTGTAACTAGGCGTGGCCAGTTCCGTATCAAGAAGCATGGTTTGAAAATTCTTTGTCAATGACCACAATCTGATGGCACATACCAAACATTAAAGTTGCGTGCTTTGTGGTTTATTAATGTAAGTATTCTATATAATTCAAATATTTCTTACAACACGCACAGGCAGGGCTCTTTTTGACCGCAGGGGATATATTCAACAAACTAAGAAAAGGACCAATTTATGACGTTAGGTGCCAAATATTATACCACTTTACCACTTTACTTGGCCTTGCTGTTTTAGGGAAGCAGATTTCAAAGTTATTTCCCAAATAAAAGTAAATATAAATCATGTGACCCCAGGGGCGTTTTGACCTAAACGGCACGATTTGAACGATGTGTTGAGAATCTGTCCCAGACCAAATATCAAAGCTGTGGACTTTTGGCTTTTAGAGACTCAGATTTTGTATGGGTATTTTTATATGTTACTCTATATTTATCATGTGACCCCACGGGGCGTGGCAAGTTTTGAACTTAGGTTCATTATTTGAACAAACTTGGCAGAGGACCACCATCAGTCTTACATGCTGTTTAACCAACGTCTTGGCCATGCGGTTTCAGAGAAGAATGTTTTATATTTTTTAACATATACAAAACGCAACTGACCAGGGTGGGGCCAGTTTTAACCCTTTTGAACAAGCCTGGCACAGGATTACCATAACATGTTACATATCAAATACCAAAGTTCCGGACCAAACTTGAGATTTGTAAAACTTTCACTGTATACATATAGTATGACCACCATACGTTGTTACACACCAGATATTTAACGCATGACCCTTGCGGTTTCAGAGAAGATGTTAAAAGATATTTTCTATATGAGTCTATATATAAATCATGTGACCCCTGGCCTGTTTTGAACCCAGACGCATGATTTGAACAAACTTTGTAGAGGATCACCATACGATGTTACATGCCAACTACCATTCCTCTGGGCCTTGCTCTTTCAGAGATTCTTTAGTTTGCACGTTTAAAATATATTTTTAGCTCTGGTGACCTACATATGCAGCCGGCAGGAACGATTTGAGCTACTTTTAAAGAGGGTCTACCAATCATTATTCCTTAAAAGTGTCATGAAAATCTGCACAGCGGTTTTAGAATTGAGTGAAAAGTTAACAGTAGACGCACGGCGGACGATTAACGAGGCTCACGCATAACGGACAGAAGGCATTTCCAAAAGCTCACCATGAACACACTGTGCACAGTTGAGCTAAAAATGCAACTATGCATACGCTTCCCTTCATAACCAGTGCAAGGCTAATGTGTATCGAAAAAAGGTTTCACGAATGTGGGTGGTTTAAATAATACTGCTCTCAAGTGGTTCGTATTTATCATCACAGAGACATTTGTCACCTACCGTAGATATATGAGTAAGTGTAATTAATGTATGTCGCCCGGAGGTAAAATGTATTGCAATGTTAAAGGCTACAACATTTCATGAAGATGACACTACCGCATTGTATATTATGAACGGCGTTAAGGATAATAAAGTGGTGACATCAATATACTTTATTTAGTGTTGTTTTGTGTTACTTAAAACGTATTAACAAACACAGGTCGATAGTACCGATACATCCATTATAAAAAAGTTCGCAGGAAATTTACAATTGGAAGAAGTTGTTGCAGGCAGTAGCCGTGTAAGCAGTGAATGGACGTTTTTGCTGCGTTAGCATTTTTGTTTTACCTGTAAAGCTATCAAACAATTGGAATACCAATTAATAGAAAAAGAATGGCCATTGGAACAGTCCGATGACATCTCGTATCATACAAGCACACAACTCTCGTGCATTGAAGAAATCAACCAGATAAGTAGAAAGTCATTACAACAGTCTAAATCTGGTTTAATGATCATTTCGAATTCTAAAGCCATGTAACATACTGTGAAGTGGAAACGGTGTAACGTTTGTTTTCAGAGTGTAATATTGGAAACTTGTCTAGCACTGCCGTAACACCGATGTCGTTTATTTGCTTTACGACACAAATATCCTCTTCGTATTGACAATCTAATTTAGATCACTTTTTTGTCGACAAATTACTGTGACCAATAATAAGTACGTTATAGCAGCGGTGTGAACATGTCTACGGTACAAGAGGATATTAAAAAGAACCTGGGAGGAAAATGGACACTCGATAGATCGGAGAATTTCGAAGACGTGTTGAGGGAAATGGGTAAATATTGTTTCAATGTTTTTCGTCGAGTCATGCATCTATATATGTGTTAAATCTATCATCCATTCTAATTTTGTTTTCTGGAGCATTTGTTTCATTGTAATGCTAGATGTGATTTGTGATAGAGTTATTTAGATTACAATCCCCACTGTTACATAATTTGTTCCACAGTTAAAAACGAACATTGTGTTTAATGTTTTACACATTCGCACTGTTAATTTGAGTGGCTAATGGAACATATTTGGCGGGTTATATCATGAATATGTATTTCAGCGATAATCTTTGTATTGCTGTCTTAAGTTTCTCATTTCAGTCGTTTTATATGAGACTCAATACTTTATTTGCATTTTTTTTTTCAAATTATTTATGCAGCTTACAGAAAACTCTTTGCGTACTGCCATCACACAATATGCGTCGTCAAAAGACTCATTTGTTAATGGAAAAGTAACGAAAGAGTGCTTCATTCTGGAAAACAATATTAAAAATTGAAATTACGATTACTTTGTGAATGCAAATCGCATAATGTAAAAGTGTGTCGGTCCAATTGCAGCTATTGTAACGCAGTTCGGTTTGCATTGAACGTTGAACTGTTGTGGTAGTCAGATACGGAAGCTGTATGTTCACTCTACAATTAACTGACCATTTGGAAAGTACAGTAAACCTCCAAAGAATCCGTATTTTTTTTTCAAAAGTGCACAGAACAGTGCGTGCACTAAACATAGAATTAAAATAACAAGAACAACCAGTTGCTTTGATGTAAATTAAATGGAGATTCAACATTTAACATATCAAAGCCTTATTAGCGGCGTTTAGTGAACTTATAATCTTAAGTGATATCGTGTAGGTCAATTAACTAGATGAAAACCAACAATTGCTTAACTGTGTTGTCGACTTAATATACATTTGTTCTGTTAAATGTTCTTTGTTTTAATAAATAATAATGTACGTGTATGTATGTAAGCGTAAATGTTTAATTCATACATTTTATAAAATGTCGTTGTGTTTTTGACAAAAAAAAACATGACACAAAGGAAACAGCAGTTATGTAGGAAATGTTCGAACATTAATAATTACATAATTTGTCTTGTGATGAATATTGGATGGCTAAAAATGCAATGTTTTAACATGAATGTGCGAAGGTAAAAAAAGAGTTCGAACAGCTAATTTTAAGTTCATCCGTCTAGCTGACGCATATGTGTTACAAAAAAAACAGTCATCTTTCTTTGTTGATTATTGTCAAACATTACATAGAGATATGCTTTAGGTAGCTACATGAAACTGGGGGTAATTTCCTTAATTGAAATAGTAGTCTGATATTGTCTGGAGCAAGAATACAATCTAAAATTAAGTATGAACGTCAGAAGTGCTAGCGTGATAGTCACAAAGGCAGATTTTATGACAAACAAGTTATTTATGTGCTAATTCAGAGCACGTTTCATAAACTATACATGTTTCATTGATGTATACTAACTTGTCAATCACTAGATACATTAACTGGGGTAGCCATAATCTAAGGGCTTATTATCCACTTGAATAGCTGTGATGACGTTTCTTTACAACCCTGAACACCATATAGTGAGACAAACAAGTAATTTAGTGTGTATTGCTGTAGGGCAATCCGACATTACATGTGATGCTAGATGCAAATACCATGTGGATAGATCTCGAGCGCCTTTTTCAAATATTGATTCAAATATTTTACTATACAAGTTTAATACATATCCGTCGCGCTAAAATTGCGTACTTATCTGATTTATGTTTTATAAGATGTGTACTGGCTTTTATGAGTAAAATTAATTGTAACAAAACCATCCAATACTATTGATTGATCTTGATGAAACAGTATTGTTGCCAGAGAAACGATCAACTGTACGCGACTGTTTGTTCAGCTCATGTACACAACTTTAGACATGACTTAGCTAAGCTACTTATCATTGTATTTTTGACGTACGGGCACTCGATACAACAATAATGGGGAATCTTGTAGTTATCGAATATCCTATATATTTCGTCTAGAGTCGGAATTAAGTGGTGGCACCTTGGAAAGGCAATGGTTTCTTTCAAACCGGTGTATTGCGCACGAATTTCGACTACAAAAAGTCTTCGGCTCAGTAACATTTCTGATTTCTATCAACCTAAATCCGCTATATTGATTTCATAACACGTAATTGAACGCTTTTTCCGTGTTTAGCTCCATTGTTTTGTTCTTTGGGGGTATTTTGGTATGTTCCAGTCGATGCATCAAATTAAAGTTGAGCATTCCCTATGCAAATGGAACGTACATTGCAAGGACATTTATGTTAATGTATAAAAAAACAAACAATAGTACAAACATTATAGGTTAAGCAGCAATCTGCGTGACGTGTTATATGAAAGGTAAAATGATACTAATGCGATTCAAACAAGAGAACAAAAACAAACTCAATATACATGTACAACATGTAGGTTCATTTAGCAACAAGCATGGGTCTAGCTGAACTGTTCGGTATAATTATACGCATTTTCACAAAAATAAAAGCTGTAGCTTATGCGTTTAAATGATGAAGCAAAAGTATGCAATTACATTTTGCAAGTGATACTTTTTTATGGATATACATGTAGTACAATCTTACAATTATGTGTTGTACGATAACAATGAAATAATACATGCTCCATAGCACAGCAACATGTATAATAGTCATTTCATCTGTATATCATAAAATGCTGAAGGTTTAAGGTTCAACAAATGATTGTTTAATGCCTTGTTAAATTATGTAGCTAACATTTAAATATGTTTATGATAGTGCTGTAAAACAAGAACAAACGAACAGAGTCATTAAGGTTTTCTGCACGCAGCTCCAATTTTTTGATCATTGCTAGTATAATTTTCATTTTGATAAATTATCGCCTCAGTCTATACGGTTATTCTTTTTAGGTATAACAATCATTTTCATTTGCATTTTAGAATATTACTGTCACATAAACAATCAAGTAGGTAATTTGGATCTTTTACACCCAATATTGCTGCTTCTTCCTGTAGGTGCGCGATGATGATCTGCACTATTAACTATATGATGCTATATTCTTAAATCTTTTTGTAAAAAGAAGGGATGTAGTTGATGCGTGTTAGTAATTTCATTTCATCGTGCCTCAAAAAGTTGTAACTCTGTTGCTCTGGTCTCCTTCCTACCATTGAGTAATTAAATAGTAATTAAATTGAATGCGTTTTAATTCCCTTTTATTACTGTTTAATTTGAGTTGCAATGCTATGAGGTTAAATTTTATTTACACTTAAATGTATCATGAATATTGCTGGGCCAAGTGTGAGGTCGAGCGCTCAATAACCGGTTTAAACCCCCAGTGCTTAGCATTGACCGTTCCAAGGCGGTGTGACCCCAGCATTATTCTATTATGTGTATATGTTGTTTCGTTTTGTGCCGTACTGTACCGTTTTGGCAATTGGTTCCTTGCCATAAATTAAGGACCACGGAGGTGTGTATATAAGAAATGCAATACTGCTGCAGCTTCTGGAGTTTCATTTCTTTATATCGACATCTTTTTAAAACATTAAAAAAAAAACCCGGATAGCAACGTCAAGCAATACAGATGGTTACTTAAATGATAAAAAAACATTGAATGAAATTCATGTTTAACTTATGCAACACTCACAGTTCACTTGGTTGCAACTAAAATCAAAGTACTAAAATGAGTACACACTTAAAGCATTCAATTTCCAGCAAGGTAATATTTCTTTGCAATTACGGTGGTAATTACAGTTGCAGTTCATTGTCATAAATTGCAGAGATTTCATAGCAACCTCGTGAGTCTATTTGGCGAATCATTATTTTAGACAAGCCTATAATCGCCGTAATATGGTGCAGGAACACAACATTCTTAACAGCAGTGCGTTGATGTTGTATGCCTTTTTTCCAACTGATAGTTTGTGAAAGGTTCAGTCATAGCAATTGTAAATGATGCTGTCTTAAACGTTTTGTTTAGGCTTTTATTTAATAATTAGTGTAAATAAATGGAAGAATTGTCGGAAATACATAAACAAATATGCGGAACATGGATTTTGGATCGGACTGAAAACTTTAATGAAGCATTGAAGGAAATGGGTAAATAACTTTGCTAATTAGCTGTATACGATGTAGTAATAATAATAATAATAATAATAATAATAATAATAATAATAATAATAATAATAATAATAATAATAATAATTTACATTCCTATTATCAGCATCATCATCTTCTTCTTCTTCTTGTTTGTATAATTATAATCATTTTTTTTCTAGTAATAGTATCATTATTAACCTACTTATGTAGGTAGTAAAATAGTGAGGGGATGTATGGAAAATCACAACCTTCCAAAGTTCATGTCCACTTTATACATTTTACAAAACTGATTGACAGCATATGTATACATACAAGATATGTACTTTTAAATGAAACCTAACACGTTTGATAGATAATATAGAATTGTTCTACGCGAACAAATTCCTCTATAATTAATTATCGATTTCATAATTTCATAAAAAACTGGTCAAACGCCGCTCCTTCAAATATATACAAGCTGGAAGATGAGGCTAATCCGAGATTACATTTTATTCCAAAAACATTTTCCTACCAACTTCTAAACATTTCCAGTATAATAATAAAAACGGTACTGTTCCACTCATAATTCGTACAGTTGCATACGAGCCAACTATTAACATCACCATTCGTTTGTCGGCTATGAAAACAATGATCGTTGGCAAGGCAAGTGAGCTTTCAGATGATGTATTGTACTTCTAAAAATCATGGTTATACACAGTTAGTAGGTAGTGATATTATAAACAGAAGCTAACATAGGAATTTCAATGTTTCAAAAAAATAGTTGAAGAATGAAGATTATGTTCCCATAATAGTAATAGCCTTTAGTACATTAATACAAATAAGTCAATTTTTCTAAAGACCGTAGTCTATAATTGTTTAATAGGTTTCTGCAAAAAAATATAGTTTAAAACTAATATTAGAACAGCATAATTATTCATTTGCTTATATAATAAACTAATATTTAAATACTCATTTTAATTCGAACGTTAACTTTTAGCTTTTCCAATTTTATATCGCTATCATAGCAACGCTGTTTCCGTGATGTCTGTATTGCAAATATTGCACTATCGACGGCGTTTCTGCGACGAAAAGCATCGTCCGGCTATCCAATGAAAGATTGGTCCTAAAAGCGTACATAATATATAAGGAGTGAAACATCGAAACTTGTATCGAGCAACAGTGCACCATCAGAAGATCAAAGAAAGTGATAGAGGCATTGTTATAATGATCTTAATGATTTAAATACTTAATGGAGATAGAATATTAAAGGAAAACAATATACGAGACAATAATTAGTATCAGAACAGAGGAAGATTGGTGATTGCTGTATGGACTATTGTGGAGGTGTCTAACTGTTATATTTGGCTTCTGTCTCGAGGCAATTTTTGAATTAGTATCATAACAGAGGAAGATTGCTGATTGCTGTATGGACTATTGTGGAGGTGTCTAACTGTTATATTTGGCTTCTGTCTCGAGGCTACTTTTGATAGAGATGGTTGAATACGAGTCTGCGATTCAGAAACAGCTGTGTGGTTGTTGGGTTCTGGACCGGAGTGAAAACTTTGATGAGGCTCTTGGTGAAATGGGTACACTCATAAATAACTATTTATACTAAATCTTTATATTATCTTAAATCAATTCCATATCAATCTTTAAATCGTTTAAGTTTCTTTCAATGTTTACTGATATTGGTAATAAATCATCATCGTCTTTTAAGTAGATTTATGAAGATGCGTGACTAGTATTTAGCGGTTTCATATTCATTCCATCTTTATACTTAAAGGTATTTGAATTGTCTTAAAAAAACACTAAAGTATCGCTAATACCAGCAGTTTGAATATCTATATCACATTCACTGGCCCTTCAAAACCACAACGATAATCAAAATCACATGAGATGCCAGTGATAGCATGAATGCCGTTTTAAACGCAGCGTTATGTAGGTGGTCATTAATTTACCAATAAATACTCTGCTGAACTAAAAAGTAATTTATTCAAAATTGTTCTTGAAACGAGTCTATATTATTAGTATTTGTTTAAAGATTTTCAGTTTTTGATAAAATAAAGGGTGAAACATAAATGCATATATACTTTTTGGCTAAAAAATGATTGATTATCCCACAGTGCTTGCATACCAAGCTGAAGTTTTATGACATAAACGTTCGTTCCGGGCATGCTGCACTTCAGAAGAATGCGTGCGCAATTTATTAACCACTCTAGGCACGTGCAGAAGCGCGGCTAGTTTACTTTGGTTCTTGAAGAGAAAAATAAACATGTTGGGGAGTTTAAGGACCTGATCCATAAAATAATTCGAGTTCATGGTATTCATATGCGAACATTATGATTGCAACGTAACATGATGTTATTCCATTTGCATTTTCCGCAGTTAAACATAAACAAACGAATTGCTGAAGTAACTCATTTTTTTCACTGGATCGAACAATTCATTATATTATAAATAAAGGAGTAACGAAACTCCAGAAACATTATTTCGAGAGAAAATTTTTCCATCCGTTAGTCGTTAATTTAAGGCAAGAAACCAATTGTCTTTTACGCATGTCCCTTTTAAATATTAACATACATAAGCTTGAAGTGTCATTCATTACTACTAACTTGGACAGACTTTTCCTTCAAACAAATGGTCATGTTTTGTTTTTCTTCCATGCAATGGCAAGTGCTTCAAATAAAACGGCTCAATTCTTTTAATTATCGACATTTTGTTAATGTCATATGTCCATTGTGTTTGGTCATTTATCCATAATGATCAACACCTATTTGTATTAAGTGGAATATTTAATCAAAATGTATTTAAGAACTACAGCATACTGTGATGGAACATAGTGGTAGCAAGTTATTCCATACATAAACACAGATTAACGAACATTCAACCTAGGTTTTAAAATGAAAGTGGACACAACTTGTGTCATCACACAACGCCATTCAGGTGCGTAGGGACAGCTTATATATACTACACGTATATTTTGATTGTTTTAAACTCGAAGTCATCACATCAGGTGTAATTGTGCCCAAGCAATGCAGCCTTTATCTCAACGACGCATCAACCTCTCGTTATAGTTACTCTTATATAAAGAAGAATCATATATGTTACAGACTCTTTGTTTCGTTGATGAGTATAGTTCAGGCCTGAACGTGATGTTTCTGCAGATACTGCAAGAAAAAAACAACATAAGATTACAACAATTACTTGTATGCGCTCTTACTACACGATTAAAACATAAAATAACAACAATTACTTGTATACGCTCTTAAACGAAAATCATATGTATGTTGTCCACTCTAAAACTTTGGTCTCCTCAATATTTCAGGCCTGAACATTGTGTTCCGAAAGCTAGCGAGCCACGCGAAGCCGAGCTTGGAGATTTCTCTGGAGGACGGCAAAGTGAAGATCAACGCCAAGGCGTCCTTCTTCACCCAGACGATGGTCTTCCCAATCAACGAGCCGTACGAGCAAGAGTTCGAGGGCATTAAAATGAAGGTCATTATTGTTTTAGAACTTTATTAAATTCATAAAATTACACAAATTGTTTAATGTACTAACATTTACAAAACATGTATATAATGCTGGTCATAATTAGTTATTACAGTGAAACGTTAGCTTTTGCTTTACATTCCTAGTATATGTTCATTTTACAATAGTATCACGGGCTTGCACCTGTGAACTATCAGTCCTTATTGGCTGTTGCTAAAATAATAGATTAAACTTTTTTTGTTCTACATTCATTGAAAAAGCAATTATAAATTACTTGTAGTCACATACTAGCAATACAAAGGTATGTACGATTCCACTACTTACTTATATACGCGTTTCACACAATACATGGCCAACAATACATGGCCAATTGGAAAGACATCTTATCTAACCCACGATCTTATTATATATATGTTCTTACTTGGATTGTATGACTAGGTGGGCGGACATGAAACTACATTTCACGTACTTAGAAGTATATTTTACTATATTTGTGCTAACTCTTCTCAGTGTCTGACGAGATGGGAGGACAACAAGCTTATCACGGAGGCGAACCCCGTGGAGCCGGACAAGCACAAGGCGCAGAAGTTCCACAGGGAACGCGTAAACGACGAACTGATTCAGGTGCGTTTATTGGATCATAAACAATAAAAATCGGTACCTGAATAAATCACCGTCAACTGCAGTAGTACAATGCAAACTGGTTAATAAATTAAATATTTGACATGTACATATAGTTAACATATTGTAGTTTGCGCTTCTAGATATAAAAACTTAAAGCATACTAGCAATTTGTGTTAATTCAACTAATGTTTGAACTGTGTTCCTTTTTAGACAATGTTCATCGGAGATGTCGTGTGCACGAGATGGTTCAAGCCTCAACGTGACTGACACTTTGTTCAGAATGATTTCCTTTTGAAATCGATTAGAAATACTCTTATACGCCGGAGTTGGAGGGCATTAACGCACAACGGCCTATACACACACCTAGGCCAAGTGTATTTATCAAGTGCAAGCTGTGGTGTAGACAAAACCTTCATTTTTTTCTAACATGTGTAGGAGTAAGTACGCACATATTAACTTAACTTTTGCTAACCTTTATCGACATATGAACAAGTAATATTACGGTGTCAAACTCGATTTTGAAAGACATCGCTGTTCGTGTGATATGTTTGTCATGGTTTCATTTCGTTTTAACTTAGACCAATTTAACAAGAAGAAGTAGATGTAATTAAAAACAAAATAAGACGCGTCATGCAAAAATGGGACTTATGCCATATGCGGCATCCGCGCAATCTGGTTAGAAGCTACTCTTACCGCCTTTAAGACCACGACACATTGCGTGACTCTTAAGCCCACTGGGTACTGACCAGACTGAGAGAATGCAGTAAAATATATATTTTTGAAAACAGTTGTTAAATCGTGTTATTTTTTTTATTAATCTGCAATTCATGAAATATCTAAAGCGAATGTTTTGAATTAACCGACACATATTAGAATGTGCTGTGAAACGTGTAATTTGTATTAATAAATACTAGATGATGTATGTTGTAAAACTCGTTTTCGTATTAATCAACAATTAATACAATCAGTTGTAAAACGCCAGTTTTTGCTTAGTCCAAGATTTATTAAATCTTTGTTCAACGAACATGCGAACAGACATAGTTTCAAACCAAATTGTGATGATTTAAACCAGTGTTCAGTTTTAGAATATTTCTAACAAACATCTAACGTCTTTGGTATAATGTGTCTATTAACATTAGAATGCACCCTTATTGATCAGAACATACCAGTTGTTAATATCTTTTATATTTAAATATCGGTGATGCAGACAGAATATGCGAATTATGCATTACCAAAATATAGATTGATGGACTATGTTTACCACATACATGTAGACGTGCTTTGCCATTCGTCTAACACCGACTTGAGAAATGTTTCACGGCAATAGCAGATGCATCGTTTGCACCTGAATTGTTTTGCACCTGTATGCCTAATGGAAATATATTTTAAATATATACAGATTTTTCAGTCTAGACAAATAAATCATATTGCAAAAGATGCAATTTAATTCTTAAAATGAAACATATTCTTGTAAATTTAGTAAATACAATACTTCAGTATAGGTTATGAATTTATAATCGGGCAATTCACACATTACTTTTCATATTTTACTAAACTGCATTGCGAGGATCTTGGATTTGTTCTATATGATGATGGGTCCTGAAATCTTGTCAAAAAGAATGGATTATGCTGTTAGGTTATATTTTCTTTATTGCATCGTCACTCAGAGAGTTGTTGTTCTCTGACTTGCTCTGATGAATTTTAAACAAGTAATTAAATTGCAATTCAAACACATTTTTATATATGTTATTGCTGTTTTAATTTGGATTTGCTATGAAAGACGCAGAATAATAAAATTATCTCGTACATATTTCTTTAACGTTCCGGCCATACACATTCAGCTCATTAAATGCTGCCATTTTGTACTTTGTCGTAAAATATGTAGTCTCAACTAAAATTAATGCAAAAACAACAACAAATCCGCTTTTAAACAAGAGGGTCAACATGGTCCTAGAGCGCCCACCTGTGTACCTGGATGTGACCAGTGCCGCATTAAGAAGCATGAATTGAAAAATCTTTGTAAATGACCATAATCTGATGTCAGATACCCAAATATTAAAGTTGCTTGCTTTGTGGTTTATTAAAGCTAGTTTGATATATAATTCAATAAAAACACATTTTACCCACACTTACAGGCAGGGCGCTTTTTGACCACAGGGGCATAGTTTGAGCAAAATAAGTAAAGGGCCACTAGATTCTATATGACGTCACATGCCAAATATTATACCACCTCGTCTTGCTGTTTGATGGAAGCAGATTTCGAAGTTATTTAACAATACAAGTACATATAAATCATGTGGCCCCAGGGGCTTTTTTTTACCGAAACGACACGTTTTAAACGATTTGTTGAGTATATGTCGCGTACCAAATATGAAAGACGTGGACCTTGGGATTAAAGGGACTGTAAACCACGAATGACGAAAAAAGAAAAGTTCTAAAATACCGTATTTTTTGTTACAGTTATCAGTTTATATTGATTAAAATATCACGACTGGTATATTGCATTACTTGAAAAAAAGTTCATATTTTCAGTATATTCGGTAATAAAATTTCGCGATGTGAAATCGAAAGTAGATCGCGAAAATAGGTGACATAACGATATACACACTATAAATAACGCATGTAGATTTATCATTGTATATATAAAATATATAAAATTCACTACGCATGCACAATTTGCATTCCTGGGTTTACCACGTGACGATGATTATCAATCTACTTGCGGTATTTATAGTTAACTGGTATTTACCTGGCATGCATACCCAGTTAAAATAAATAAATACAAAAATAAAGTAAAAATAAAAAAACTACTTTTTTTCAAGTAATGTTATATATCAGTCGTGATATTTTAATCAATATAAACTAATAATTGTAAAAAAATACGGTATTTCAGAATTTTTCTTTTTTCGTCATTCGTGGTTTACAGTCCCTTTAAGCGACTCTTTTGTATGTATTTGTATATGCTACTCTATATTAATCAGGAGACCCCCGGGGTGGGCAACTTTTCGCTCTGGAGACCTATATATGCAGCGGCAGGAATGATTTGAGCAACTTTTGAAGCTGGTCATCCAGTCATTATTCCTTCAAAGTTTCACGAAATTATTCCCAGCAGTTTTGGAGGAGGTGTCGATTGGATGAAATGTTAACAGTAGACGCACGACAGACGATTGACGACGCTGACGCATAACAGACAGAAGGCATTCCAAAAAGCTCCCCTGTGAACCTTGTGCGCAGTTGAGCTAAAATGCAACTATGCATACACTTCCCTTGATAACCAATGCAAGGCTTATCCATTTGTGTATCGTAAATAGGTTTGTACGAATGTGGCTTGTTTAAATAATATTCCTCTCAAGTGGTTCGTATTTATCATTGTAGAGGCAAGTGTCAATTACCGTTAATTTATGAGTTAGTGTAATAAATGTATGTTGCCCGAAGGTTAAATGCATTTCAATGTTTAAGGTTACAACATTTCATGAATACGACACTATCGCATTGTATACTATGATCAGCGTTATGGACAATACAATCGTGAGATCAAGGTATTTTATTTAGTACTGTTGTGTGTTACTTAAAAAGTATTAACAAACACAAGTCGTCATTACCGATAGAACCATTATTAAAATAGTTCACTAGAAATTAACAATTGGAAGAATTTCAAGCGTTGTTGCATGGAATAGTCGTGTATGTAGTGAATGGGAGTTTGATGCGTAAGCATTTTTGTGTTACTTGATTGTCAAATGCCGAAAAACGTGCACACATGTCTGAATTTAGTAGGTTTTTTCATCAGTTAAATGAAATCAAGTCTGCGCTAAATTACATCAACTAATTAAAATAAGTATCGGTTTTAGAGATTGTATAATTGAAAATGTTTCGAAATCGCGTAATGTTCACGTAGAGGCTATCACACACACGGAATACTAATTAACTTAATGGAAAAGCAAGCGCTAGTGTTCATCAAAGAGCAGTAAGAGTATTTTCATGTATGCGTATGTTTGGTATTGTTGTTGTTGTTTGTCTGTGTTGTATGTAAATGTGTGTCGTAAGGGAGGTGGTGGTAAGAGGAGACGGGCACACTTGATTTGTATCTAACTAAATAGCTCAAAAAAAATGTGGCTACTTAAACGATCGCGCACACTTGTTTACAATTTCGGATATACCGTAGGTGAATTATGATACTAGTGTCATAATTGCTATACATGAACGAATATTACAAGGATTGTACTTGATCCAGTACTTTAGGTAAGTGTAAAATGTTGCTCGTTAAACGGCAAATACGTATTTAACGACGTATGGTAACGTCTTGTCTACAATATTTAGTATTAATAATAAAGAGAAATACAGATGGTAGATAAATTAAAATTGAATTATATGGAAAGGAAAAGTACTTGCCGTTTCCAGTATACGAATAAATGGAATCTTACCTTACTTTATTGTGAAGTTTAAATGCAGTTTAACAAACATTCACTTTCTCTTGCATTTGTATCAAATATAGCGTGCATTGAAGTTGTCACAAGGTCGATTTCCGAATCTATTTAACTACACAAAGTAACAACTGTCAAGATCGTGTGTGCTGTATATAGCACGTAATAACAATGATTTGTAGACGAAACATTTTGCTTCGAGCTTCATTCAACGGGATATGAATGTTTATACAATTATGTATGTGAAATAGTGTTGATCATGAAAAACTTATTTATTTTGACTATTTACAACCGTCAACATAATTTGTTTGATATACACGTACACTGTTTGTTTTTTTAATAAAGCAATATCCTTAACATAAATAAAATAATTTTTTCAGAGACTGTTCTATTGTCACACATTGCTGAACGTATGCATAGCTGCACATTCAAACAGGCAGATGATATATCGTATCCTACTAGCACATACCACTCGTGCATTAAAACATATAATCAGAAAGTCAGATAGAAAACAATTACAACAGTCTACATCTGGCCTTATAACTATTTCGAATTCTAAAGCCATATACCATACTGTGAAGTGGAAACGGTGTAACGTTTGTTCTCAGAGTGTGCTCATCTAATTAAACCATTTCCGATGATATTGGAATCTTTTCTAGCAATGCCGTAATACCGATGTCGTTCACTTTCTTTACGACACAAATGTATGCTTCGTATTGACAATATAAAGAACATGTGTCGACAAATCACTGTGACCAATAACAAGTACGTTACAAGCAGTGGTGTGACCATGTCTACGGTACAAGAGGATATTAAAAAGAGCCTGGGAGGGAAATGGACACTCGATAGATCGGAGAATTTCGAAGTCGCGTTGAGGGAAATGGGTAAATATTATTTCCTTGTTTATCGCCGAGTCATGCATCTATATATGTGTTGAATCTATCCTGCATACTAATTTTGTTTTCAGGAACATTTGTTTCATTGTAATGCTAGACGTGATATGCGATGGAGGTTATTAAGATTTTAATCGCCACCGTTACATTTTTTTCACAGTAAAGAACGAATATTTTGTTGATTTTGTGTATTCGCACTATTTATGTTAGTGTCTAATGGAACATATTTATAACATGAATATGCATTTCAGCTGTACTTTCTGTTGTGCTGTCTTACGTTTCTTTTTTCAGTCATTGTATATGGTACTCAATACTATATTTGCATTTTTTTCTCAAAGTATTTATGCAACTTACAGAACAATTTGTTCGTACTGCCACCACACCTATTCGTCTTGAAAATACTTATTTGTTGATAGAAAAATAACGAAAGCGTGCTTCAATTTGGAAAACAATATCAAGGTTTGCTGCAATCAAAAATTGCAATTATGTTTGCTTTGTGAATGCAAATCGCATACAACGTTTTCTGTGTATGTTCAATTACGTCAACATCGTTGAGTGATTCATGAATCTAGTGAATCGCATAGTAAAACTCTACAATTAACTGCCCGTTGGAAAGTACATTAAAGAACAGTAAAGTACAGGAAACCACCAAAGAATCGGGATTATTTTTCAAACGTGCACGGACCAGTGCGTGCACTACAAATATAATTTAAAAAAAAAACAACACAAAAAACCGTTTCTTTGATGTTTATTCAATGGAGATGATAGAAAATAGAAACAATCGTAGCGTTCATATCGGTCTCCGATACGTTTTCTCAACATATCAAAGCCTCGTTAACGGCGTCCAGGGTTCTTCTATCCCTAAGTGTACTCTTGTATGTCATTTAACTAGAGAAAAGCTTTCCATTGCCTAACTGTGTTGTCTAATTAATATACCTTTGTTTCGTTAACAACATGTTTTTTTTTATAAATAATAGTGTTCGTGTATATATGTTAGCGTTCAATGTTTAATTCATACATTTTATTAAAGGTCGTTGTGTTTCTGAAAAAGCTTGAAACCAAGGAAACGTGCAGCTTGCATAATTATGCACACATTTTAGCGTACAGTAATTGATACATAAAGATTCCGACACAGTAATATCAAGTTCAGTACTCTAGCGGAAACATATGTGTTACAAAAAAGTCTGTTACCTTTCGTATTGATTATTGTTTTACATTACTTAGTAATATGCTTAAGGTAGCTACATGGTAATGGGGTTAATTTCCTCAATTGAAATAGTACTCTGATATTTTATGGAGCAATAATACCATCTAAAATTTATTATGAACGTCAGAAATTCTAGCTTGATAGTTACACAGGCAGCTTCTATGACACAACACTTATTTCTGTGTAAATTAAGAGCACTTTATAGAAACTATATAGTATGTTTGATTGATGCATACTAAATTGTCTATCACTAGAGACATAAACGGGGTGGCCATAAGCTTTGGGCTTAATATCCACTTGAATATATGTGAGGATGTTGTTTTACAACCATCAACACCATATAGTGAGACAAACAAGAATTTAAATGTATATTACTGTAGGGCAACCCCAAATTACATGTGATGCTAGATGCAACTATCTCATGTGGATAGATCTCGAGCGCCGTTTTCAAAGATTGTTTAAACATATAATACTATACAAGTATACTACATATCCGTCGCGCAATAACTACATAATTATCTGATTTATAATTTATACCATATTTGCTGGCTTTTATGGGTTTAATAAAGTGAAACAAAACCATCCAATCCTATTGATTGATCTTGAACAAGCAGTATTGTTGCCAGAGAAATGATCAAATGTTGTATGCGTTGGTTTGTTCAGCTCACGTACACACATTTATTACTTAAGCTACTTATAATTATATTTTTGACGTTTCGAAACTAGTTAAAACAACATTTGAAAATATTGTAGTTATTGAATATCTTATAATTATATTTCGCATGTAGTCGGAATTAAGTGGTGAAACCTTTAAAAGGCAATGGTTTCTTCAAAACCGGCGTATTTCGCGCGTTTATCGACTACAAAATCTGTATGCACTCAGTAACATTTCTGTTTTCAATCACCCTCAATCCGCTGTATTAATTACATAACTCGTGGTTAAACGCTTTTCCGCTTTTAGCTCAATTGTTTTGTTCCCTGTACGGTATTTTGCTATGTTCGCATACAATTATAGTTGATCATTTCCTTTTGTATGCAAATGGAACATACATTGGATGTATAAGGACATTTATGTATAAAAAAAACACGATATAACATGAAATATAGTTAAAGCAGAAATCTGCAATCATTATGAAATGTATTATGATACAAAAGCGATTAAGAAAAAAGAAAACAAATACTCAATATTCCTGTACAACATGTAGTTTATTTAGCAACAAGCGTGGATATTGCCGAATTTTTCTGTATAATTATGCCCATTTTTACACAAATCAAAGCTGTAGCTTACGCGTTTAGATGATGAAGAAAAGTATGTAAATACATTTTGCAAGGGACAAACATTTATCGATGTAGTTACATCTTACAATTGTATGTTGTTCGATAACAATGAAATAATGCATGCTCCGTAGCACAGTAACATGTACAATAGGCATTTCATCGGTACAATCATAAAATGCTGAAGGTTAAAGGTAGAATGATTCATTAAATGCTTTATTAATGCCTTGCTAAATTATGTAGATAGCATTCAAACATGTTGATGATAATAGTATACAACAAGTGTAAAGGAACAGAGTCATTACAGTTTTTTCTGATTCAGAAAATGTGCTATACGATTATACATTTGAGCCTTTAATAAAAGGTGAACTCGACATCTTATAAAAATATTACAAAAACCCAGAAAGCAACGTCAATCTCACCCGATGGTTATTAAAATGATGAAAAACATTGTATGAAATTTATATTAAATTAAGCAACACTCACAAAGCGCTTGATTGCACTAAAATCGAATTAAAACAAGACTACTGCCAGGCAATTATGTTCCCTACCGACTCCACCATTGTCAGATTTTTTTATTTTATTTTTGTTTGTTGTCATAGCAACCAGAGTTTTTGACGTAGGGACAAAATGAAATTACGTGCATAATCTCCATATTGCCATCTATTCATGTTTCAAGTTTCATGAAAAAATATGAAGAACTTTTAAAGTTATCGCAGGATCCAGAAAAGTGTGACAGACAGACTGACAGACTGACAGACTAACAGACTGACAGACTGACAGACTGACAGACTGACAGACTGACAGACTGACAGACTGACGGACTGACGGACTGACGGACTGACGGACTGACGGACGGACAGAACGCAAACCATAAGTCCCCTCCGGTGAAACCGGTAGGGGACAATAAGTACACACTTATAGAATTCAATTTCCAGCAATGTAATACTTCTTGGAAATTATCCGAAGGTTCTATAATGGAAATCCACCTAAAAGCAATAATTATAATCAAAGGCTTACGATGGTAATTACAGTTGTAGTTCATGCTCGTGCGTCTATTTCGCGAATCATTATTTCAGACAGTTATGCACAAGCCAATAACCGCCGTAATATGATGCATGAACACAGAATTCTAAACAGCAGTGCGTTGGTGTTGTATTCCTGTTTTTCCAACTGATACTTTGTTAAAGGGTCTGTCATACCAATTGTTAATGATGCTGTCTTAAACATTTTGTGTATTTTTGTATTCAATAATTAGTGTACGAAAATGGAAGAATTGTCGGAAATACAAAAACTAATTTGTGGAACATGGATTTTGGATCGGACTGAAAACTTTGAGGAGGCATTGAAGGAAATGGGTAAATAACTGTCTAAATTAGCTTTTTATTTGTTCATAATAATGAAAAAAAATTATAATACATTTCTTCTTCATTATCATCATCAACATCATCATCATATCATATTATTATTATTATAATAATTATAATAATTATTGTTATTGTTATAATTACTATTATTACTATTATTACTATTATAACTATTATTATTATTATTACTATTATTACTATTATGACTATTATTATTATTATTATTATTATTTTTATTATTATTATTATTATTATTATTATTATTATTATTATTATTATTATTATTATTATTATTATTATTATTATTATTATTATTATTAGTAATATTATTATTATNGTAGTAGTAGTAGTAGTAGTAGTAGTAGTAGTAGTAGTAGTAGTAGTAGTAGTAGTAGTAGTAGTAGTAGTAGTAGTAGTAGTAGTAGTAGTAGTAGTAGTAGTAGTAGTAGTAGTAGTAGTAGTAGTAGTAGTAGTAGTAGTAGTAGTAGTAGTAGTAGTAGTAGTAGTAGTAGTAGTAGTAGTAGTAGTAGTAGTAGTAGTAGTAGTAGTAGTAGTAGTAGTAGTAGTAGTAGTAGTAGTAGTAGTAGTAGTAGTAGTAGTAGTAGTAGTAGTAGTAGTAGTAGTAGTAGTAGTAGTAGTAGTAGTAGTAGTAGTAGTAGTAGTAGTAGTAGTAGTAGTAGTAGTAGTAGTAGTAGTAGTAGTAGTAGTAGTAGTAGTAGTAGTAGTAGTAGTAGTAGTAGTAGTAGTAGTAGTAGTAGTAGTAGTAGTAGTAGTAGTAGTAGTAGTAGTAGTAGTAGTAGTAGTAGTAGTAGTAGTAGTAGTAGTAGTAGTAGTAGTAGTAGTAGTAGTAGTAGTAGTAGTAGTAGTAGTAGTAGTAGTAGTAGTAGTAGTAGTAGTAGTAGTAGTAGTAGTAGTAGTAGTAGTAGTAGTAGTAGTAGTAGTAGTAGTAGTAGTAGTAGTAGTAGTAGTAGTAGTAGTAGTAGTAGTAGTAGTAGTAGTAGTAGTAGTAGTAGTAGTAGTAGTAGTAGTAGTAGTAGTAGTAGTAGTAGTAGTAGTAGTAGTAGTAGTAGTAGTAGTAGTAGTAGTAGTAGTAGTAGTAGTAGTAGTAGTAGTAGTAGTAGTAGTAGTAGTAGTAGTAGTAGTAGTAGTAGTAGTAGTAGTAGTAGTAGTAGTAGTAGTAGTAGTAGTAGTAGTAGTAGTAGTAGTAGTAGTAGTAGTAGTAGTAGTAGTAGTAGTAGTAGTAGTAGTAGTAGTAGTAGTAGTAGTAGTAGTAGTAGTAGTAGTAGTAGTAGTAGTAGTAGTAGTAGTAGTAGTAGTAGTAGTAGTAGTAGTAGTAGTAGTAGTAGTAGTAGTAGTAGTAGTAGTAGTAGTAGTAGTAGTAGTAGTAGTAGTAGTAGTAGTAGTAGTAGTAGTAGTAGTAGTAGTAGTAGTAGTAGTAGTAGTAGTAGTAGTAGTAGTAGTAGTAGTAGTAGTAGTAGTAGTAGTAGTAGTAGTAGTAGTAGTAGTAGTAGTAGTAGTAGTAGTAGTAGTAGTAGTAGTAGTAGTAGTAGTAGTAGTAGTAGTAGTAGTAGTAGTAGTAGTAGTAGTAGTAGTAGTAGTAGTAGTAGTAGTAGTAGTAGTAGTAGTAGTAGTAGTAGTAGTAG
Source organism: Dreissena rostriformis (assembly GCA_007657795.1). Lineage (NCBI taxonomy): Eukaryota > Metazoa > Mollusca > Bivalvia > Myida > Dreissenidae > Dreissena > Dreissena rostriformis. The sequence continues at coordinate 39,150 of VMBQ01001418.1, read as the reverse complement.
TAGTAGTAGTAGTAGTAGTAGTAGTAGTAGTAGTAGTAGTAGTAGTAGTAGTAGTAGTAGTAGTAGTAGTAGTAGTAGTAGTAGTAGTAGTAGTAGTAGTAGTAGTAGTAGTAGTAGTAGTAGTAGTAGTAGTAGTAGTAGTAGTAGTAGTAGTAGTAGTAGTAGTAGTAGTAGTAGTAGTAGTAGTAGTAGTAGTAGTAGTAGTAGTAGTAGTAGTAGTAGTAGTAGTAGTAGTAGTAGTAGTAGTAGTAGTAGTAGTAGAAGTAGTAGTAGTAGTAGTAGTAGTAGTAGTAGTAGTAGTAGTAGTAGTAGTAGTAGTAGTAGTAGTATTCACTTACTTATGTAGGTAGTAAAAAAGTGAGAGATGTATTGAAAATCCCAACCTTCCAAAATACATGTTAACATTTTGCAAAACTGATTGACATCATATGTATACATTTAAGGCATGTACTTTTTAATGCAACCTAACACTATTGATAAATATTGTTGAAGTTTTTTACGAGAACAAATTCCGCTATAATTAATTATCGAGTTCTTAAAAATTGTTCAAACGCCGCTCCGTCAAATATATTCAAGATGGAAGATGATGCTAATCCGAGATAACATTTGGTTTCAAAACACATTTTCCTACCAACTTCTTAATATTTCCAGTTTCATAATACAAAAGTTATGGTTCCACTCATTATTCGTACAGTTGCAAACGTGCCGACTATTAACATCGCCATTCGTGTATAGGCTCTGAGAATAATGAATGTTGGCAAGTGAGCTTTCAGCTAATGTGATGTACTTCTGAAAATCAAGGATACGCACGGTTAGTAGGTAGTGCTGTTATAAGCAGTAGCTAACTCAGGAATTCCAATGTTTCAAAAAATAGGGGAAGATGATGTTCCCACAACAATAATAGCCTTTATTACAAATAAGTCAATATTACTTTGGACCTTAGTCTTTAATTGTTAAATAGCTTATTGCAAAACATATAGCTTAAAACTAATAACAGAACATCATTATTATTCAGTTGCTAATAAAATTTACTAATATTAAAGTACTCCTTTTAATTCGAACTTTAACTTGTAGTGTTTCCAATTTTATATCGCTATCACAGCAACGCTGTATCGGTGATGTCTGTATTGCATATATTGGCACATATTGACGGCGTGTCTGCGACGAAAAGCATCGTCCGGCTATCCAATAAAAGATTCGTTCTAAAAGTGTACAGAATATGTAAGGATTGAAACCTCGAATTTTTTATCGAGCAACAGTGCACCATCAGAGGATCAAAAAAAAGTGATAGAGGCATTGTTATAATGATCTTCATGATTTAAATACTTAAAGGAGATAGAATATTAAAGGAAAACAAGATAAGAGACATTAGTATCATAACAGAGGAAGATTGCTGATTGCTACCTGGACTATTGCGGAGTTGTCTTACTGTTACATTTGGCTTCTGTCGCTAGGCTATTTTGAAATTGATAGAGAGATGGTTGAATACGAGTCTGCGATTCAAAAACAGCTGTGTGGTTGTTGGGTTCTGGACCGGAGTGAAAACTTTGATGAGGCTCTTGGTGAAATGGGTACACTCATAAATAACTATTTATACTAATTCATTATATTATCTTAAATTAATGCCAGAGCAATCTTTAAATCGTTAAGGTTTCTATCAATGTTCACTGATATTGGCATAAATCATGATCGTCAGTTAAGTAGATTTATGAAGATTTGTAACTAGTTTTTAGCGGTGTCATGTTCATTCAATCTTCATTCTTGTAGCTATTTTAATCGTCTTAAAAAAAAACTAGAGTATCTATTATACCAGCCGTTTAAATATCATTATCACATTCACTGGCCCTTCTATGCTACAACGATAATCAAAATCACATGAGATGCCAGTGAAAGCATTAATATCGTTTAAAACGTAGTGGTCATATATTACCAATAAACAATCTGCTGAACATAATACGTATGCTATTCAACTTTTGCTCGAAACTGGTCTTTATTTATAGTATTGTTATAAAGGTTATACGTATATGACAAAATGAAGGGTGAAACATAAATGCATTTATACTTTTGGCTAAAAAATGATTGATTATCTCATAGTGCTTTCATACGCAAGAGGAAGTTTTATGATGTAAACGTTCGTTCCGGGCATGCTGCACTTCAGAAGAATGCATGCGCAATTGATTAACAACCCGCAGCACGCTCAGAATGTGGCTTGTTTACTTTGTTTGTTGAAGAGAAAAATAAACAGTTCATGCCAATGATATGCATTTTGTATCTTTGTTCAATAAAACGATCGCAACATTGTTTTATCGATTTAAAAGAAAATGACACAAATATAACCTGCGGAATATTATGATTGCAACGTCACATGATGTAATTCCGTTTGCATTTTTCGCTGATAACATAAACAAAACAATTGCTGAAGTAACTCATTTTTTCACTGGATCGAACAATACATTATATTATAAATAAAGGAGTAACAAAACTTCAGAAACATTATCTCGGGAGAAATTATTTCATCTGTTAGTCGTTAAATGGAGGCACGAAACCAATTGTCTTTTACGCATGTCCCTTGTTAATATTAACATACATTAGCTTAAAGTGTAATTCATTACTACTAACAGACTTTTCCATCAAACTAATGGATACACAACTTTATTCATGGACATGTTTTGTTATTCTACCATGCAATGGCAAGTGCTTCAAATAAAAAGGCTTAATTCTTTTAGTTATTGACATTTTGTTAGTGTCATATGTCCATTTTGTTTGGTCATTTATCCATAATGATCAACACGTATTTGTATTGAGTGGAATATTTAATCAAAATGTATTTAAAAACTACAGCATACTGTGATGGAACATGAGTGGTACTTAGTTATTCCATTCATAAACATAGATTAATGAACAGTCAACCTAGGTTGTATAATGTGAGTGGACACAACTTGTGTCATCACACAACGCCGTTCGGTTGCGCAAGGACATCTTATATACAGCCTTTATCTCAACGACGCATCAACTCTAGTTATAGTAACTCTTATATAAATAAGAAGCCTATATATTACGGACTCTTTGTTTCTTTGATGAGAATAGTTCGTCCTGAAGATGATGTTTCTGCAGACACTACAAGAAAACAACAACATGATATTACAACAATTACTTGTATGCGCTCTTATACGAACCCCATATGTATGTTGTCCACTATAAAACTTTGGTCTCCTCTATATTTCAGGCCTGAATATTGTGTTCCGGAAGTTAGCGAGCCACGCGAAGCCGAGCTTGGAGATTTCCCTGGAGGACGGCAAAGTGAAGATTAACGCCAAGGCGGCCTTCTTCACCCAGACGATGGTCTTCCCAATCAACGAGCCGTACGAGCAGGAGTTCGAGGGCATTAAAATGAAGGTCATTATTGTTTGAGAACTTTATTAAATTTGTAGTGTTACACAAATTGTTAAATGAAGTAACATTTTTACAACATTTATTTAATGCTGGTCATAATTAGTTATTACAGTGAAACGTTAGCTTTCGCTTTACATTCATAGTATATGTACATTTTTCACGGGCTTACACCTGTGAAATATCAGTTTTTATTGGCTCTTGCTAAAATAATATATTACACTTTATTTGTTCTACATTCATTGAAAAAGAAATTATAAGTTTATTTCAGTCACATAATAGCAGTATAAAGGTATGTACGATTTCAAATTCTTTTATCTTAATGAATATAAAGGCGTGATTCTGATAATGTACTACTTACTTATATATGTGTTCTTCCCACACAATACATGGTCTATTGGAAAGACATCTAATCTAATTTTTCTTTAATATATTTGTTTTTACTTGGTTTGTATGACTAGGTAGGCGGACATCAAACTATATTTCACGTCCATAGAAGTATATTGTATTATATTTATTTTAAATCATCACAGTGTCTGACGAGATGGGAGGACAACAAGCTGATCACGGAGGCGATCCCCGTGGAGCCGGACAAGCACAAGTCGCAGAAGTTCCACAGGGAACGCGTCAACGACGAACTGATTCAGGTGCGTACAGCGGATAATAAACTATAGGAACAGGTACCTTAATAGATCACCTTCAACTGCCTGGTAGTAAAATGCTAACTGGTTAAAACATTTAGTATTTGACATGAACATATAGTTAACATATTGTATTTTGCGCTACTAGATATAAAAACTTTAAATATACTAGCAATTTGTGTTTATTCACCTAATGTTTGAAATGTGTTCCTTTTTAGACTATGTTCATCGGAGATATCGTGTGCACGAGATGGTTCAAGCTTCAACGTGACTGACAGTTTGTTCAAGATGATTTCCTTTTGAAATCGATTAGAAATACTCTTCTACGCCAGAGTTGGATGACATTAACGCACAACGGAAACATACCTAGGCGAGGTGTATTTATCAAGTGCAAGCAGTGGTGTAGACAAAACCTTCATTTTTTCCTCACATGTGTAGGAGTAAGTACGCACATATTAACTTAGCTTTTGCTAACCTTCATCGACATATGAACAAGTAAGATTACTGTGTCAGTGTCGATTTTGAAAGCCGCCACTGTTCGTGTGATATGTTTGTCATTGTTTCAATTCGTTTCAACTTAGACCAATTTAACAAGAAGAAGTAGATGTCATTAAAAACGAACTAAGACGCGTCATGCAAAAATGGGTCTATACATAGGCGGCATCTGCGCAATCTGGTTGTTCGAAGCTACTCTGTCCGTCTATAAGACCACGACACCTTTCGGACTGGGTAGCTACTGACCAGACCGCAAGAATGCAGTAAAATATATATTATGAAAACAGTTGTAAAATCGTGTTTGTTTTTTATTAATCTGCAATTCGTGAAATATGTTGTAAAGCGAATGTTTTGCATTAACCGACACATATTAAAATGTGCTGTGAAACGTGCAATTTGTATTAATAAATACTAGATGTTGTATGTTGTAATACTCGTGTATGTATCAATAAACAATTAATAAAATCAGTTGTAAAACGCCAGTTTTGTCTTAGTCCACCATTTATTAAATCTTTGTTCAACGAAAATGCGTTTTGTATAAAAAGTGATCGAAGTTTATTTGAGTAGTTTCCTTTCAGATATTAAGCGGTCGAACATGTATGTTGTTGTGTTGTGATTTTAATTTTTGTTATTAATTAAGTGCTATTAGTAATTCATGTAACAGCCTTGCAGCCATTTGCTGCAACGGAACATGGTTGCCAACAAGCAGACATGGTTTCAAACCAAATTGTGATGATTAAAACCAGTGTTAAGTTTTAGAATATTTCTAACAAACATCTCACGTCTTTGGTTTACTTTGTCTATAATTATTAGAATGAACCCTTTTTGATCAGAACATACCAGTTGTTAATATCTTTTATATTTAAATATCGGTGATGCTGACAGAATATGCGAATTATGCATTACCAAAATATAGATTAATGGAACTATGTTTACCACATACACGTAGGCGTGCTTTGCCATTCGTATAACACCGACTTAAGAAATGTTTCATGGCAATAGCAGATGCATCGTTTGCACCTGGATTGTTTTGCACCTGTATGCCTAATGGAAATGTGTTTTAAATATATACAGATTTTTAGACTAGACAAATAAATCATATTGCAAAAGATGCAAATGTAATTCTTAGCATGACACATATTCTGGTAAATGTAGTAACTACAATACTTCAGTATAGCTTAAGAATTTATAATCGGGCAATTCGCACATTGCCTTTCAGATTTCACTGAAATACATTACGAGGATCTGGAATTTGTTCTATAAAATGTTGGGTTCTGTAATCATGTAAAAAGAATGGATAAGGCTGTTAAACTATATTGTCTTTATTGCATCGTGACTCAGAGAGTTGTTATACTCTGACTTGCTCTGATGAATGTTAAACAAGTAATTAAATTGCAATTCAAACACATTTTTATATCTGTTATTGCTGTTTTAATTTGGATTTCCGTTGAAAGACGCAGATTAATAAAATTATCGTGTACATATTTCTTTGACATTCCGGCCATACACATTCAGCTTATTAAATGCTGCCATTTTGTACTTTGTCGTAAAATATGTAGTCTCAATTAAAGTTAATAACAACAACAACAACAACAACAACTCCGCTTTCAAAATAAGAGGGCCACGATGGTCCTAGAGCGTTCACCTGTGTAACTAGGCGTTGCCAGTTCCGCATCAAGAAGCATAGTTTGAAAAATCTTTGTCAAGGACCACAATCTGATGTCACATACCAAACATTAAAGTTGCGTGATTTTGTGGTTTATGAATGTTAGTTTTCTATATAAATCAACACAATATTTCTTACAACACGCACAGGCAGGGCTCTTTTTGACCGCAGGGGATAGATTCAACAAAATAAGAAAAGGATCACTATATGACGTTACGTGCCCAATATTATTCCACTATACCATATACCATATATATACTTTACTTGGCCTTGCTGTTTCAGGGAAGCAGATTTCGAAGTTATTTCCCAATAAAAGTACATATAAATCATGTGACCAAAAGCTTTTTGACCTAAACGGCACGATTCAAACGATTTGTTGAGTATCTCTAACATACCAAATATCTTAGATGTGGAACCTAGGTGTTAAGCGACTCAGATTTTGTGTAGGTATTTTTTTTATATGTTACTCTTGTTTAATGATTTGACCACGGGGCGTGGAAAGTTTTAAAATTAGGGGCATGATTTGAACAAACTTGGCAGAGGACCACCATCAGTGTTACATGCTGTTTAACCAACCTCTTGGCCATGCGGTTTCAGAGAACAATGTTTTATAATTTGTCACATATAAAAACGCAATTAACCCCAGGGTGGGGCAAGTTTTAACCCTATGATCATGATTTGTACAAACTTGGTAGAGGATTACCATACAGTGTTACATACCAAATACCAAACTTCGGGTTTAATCTTTGGATTTTTAAATGTTCACTATGTACATATAATAGGACCAAAAGACGTTGTAAAACACCAGATTTGTAAACCGTGACCCTTGCGGTTTCGGAGAAGAAGACTTTTTTTTTAAGTATTTACTTTATAAGTCTATATATTATTCATGTGACACCTTCTCAGTTTTGAATCCAGAGGCATGAATTGAACAAACGTTGTAGAGGATCACCATTCGATGTTGCATTCCAACTACCATACCTATTGGCCTTGCGATTCGAGAAATTTTTAAGTTTCCACTTTTATAATTAAGTTTTAGCTCTGGTGACCTACATATGCAGCGGGCAGGAACAATTTTAGCAACGTTGAAAGAGCGTTATCCAATCATTATTACTTTGAAGTTTCATGAAAATCTGCCCAGCGGTTTAGAGAGGGTGGCGATTGGATGAAACGTTTACAGTAGACGCATGACGGACGATTGACGACGTTCACGCATAACAGACAGAAGGCAATCCCAAAATCTCAACCTGAGCATATTGTGCGCAGTTGAGCTAAAATGCAACTATGCATACACTTCCCTTCATAACTAATGCAAGGCTTATGCATTTCTGTATCTTAAATAGGTTTCACGTGTGTGGCTTGTTAATTCATATTAAACTCAAGTGGCTCGTATTTATTACCTCCCAGGCAGTTGTCACCTACCGTAGATATATGAGTAAGTGTAATTTATGTATGTGGCCCGGGGTTAAAATGCATTCCAATGTTAAAGGCTACAACATTTCACGAAGACGACACTATCGCATTGTATACTATGATCAGCGTTAGGGACAATACAATCGTGAGATTAAGGTATTTTATTTAGTACTGTTGTGTGTAACTTAAAAAGTATTAACAAACAAAAGGCGTTATTACTGATGAATCCATTATTAAAATAGTTCGCTAGAAATTAACAATTGGAAGAATTTCATGCGTTGTTGCAGGAAATAGCCGTGTATGAAGTGAATGGACGTTTTTTGAGTAAGCATTTCTGTTTAACTTGATTGTCAAATGCCGAGACAAGTGCACACATGTATGAATTTATTTATTTTTTTCTTTTAATTTTCATCAGTAAAATGAAATCAAGTCTGCGCTTAATAACATAACCTATTTAAAATAAGTATCAGTTTTAGAGATTGGTTAACTGAAGATGTTTCGAAAATGCATACTGTACACGTAGAAGCTATCAAACACTCGGAACACTAATTAACTTAATGGAAAACATGCGCTAGTGTTTATCAAAGAGCAGTAAGTGTTTTTGTATGTATGCGTATGTTTGGTATTGTTGTTGATGTTGGTCTGTGTTGTATATGAATGTGTGTCGTAAGGGAGGTGGTGGTATGAGGAGGGGGGGCACACTGGATTTGTATACAACTAAATGGCTAAAGATTGTGTGATTACTTAAACCTGTTTACAACTTCTGATGAACCGAGATTGAATTATGATAAAAGTCTCATAATTTCTATTAATGAACGTCTATTAATTACAAGGATTGTACTTGATCCAGTTCTTTAGGTGATTGTAAAATGTTGCTCGTTAAACGGCTAATACGGATTTAACGACGCATGGTAACGTCTTGTCTACAATATTTAGTATTAATAATGTTGAGAAATTAAGCTGGTAGATAAATCAAAATAGAATTATATGGAAAGGAAAAGTACTTGCCGTTTCCAGTATACGAATAAATAAAATCTTACCTTACTTGATTGTGCAGTTTAAATTAGGTTTAACAAACGTTCACTTTATCTTGCTTTTGTATCAAATAAAGCGTGCACTGCAGTTGTCACAAGGGCGATTAATGCATGCATTCAACTACCCAAGGTAAGAACTGTCAAGATCAAGTGCGCTGTTTTAGCACATAAAACCAATGATTTGTAAATGATACATTTTGTGAACATGCCGCTTTGTGCTTTATTAAACGGGATATGAAGGTTTAAAAAATTATGTATGTGAAAAAGTGTTGATAATGAAAAACTTATTTATTTTGACTATTTACAACCGTCAACATAATTTTCTGAGATACACGTACCCTGTTTTTTTTTAAAATAAAGCAATATCCTAAACATAAACATAATTATTTTTTCAGAGACTGTTCTATTGACACACATCGCGGAACGTTTGCACAGCTGCGCATTCAAACAAGCCGATGACATCTCGTATCATACAAGCAAATAACTCTCGTGCATTGAAACATATAATCAGAAAGTCAGGTGGAAAGCAATTACAACAGTCTACATCTGGCTTTATGATCTTTCCGAATTCTAAAGCCATGTAACATACTGTGAAGGGGAAACGGTGTAACGTTTGTTTTCAGAGTGTGCTAATTTAATCAAACCATTCGCGTTGATATTGGAAACTTCTCTAGCAATGCCGTAACAGCGATGTCGTTCATTTTCTTTACGACACAAATATATGCCTCGTATTGACAATATAATTAACATCCGTCGACAAATCACTGTGACCAATAACAAGTACGTTACAAGCAGTGGTGTGACCATGTCTACGGAACAAAAGGATATTAAAAAGAACCTGGGAGGAAAATGGACACTCGATAGATCGGAGAATTTCGAAGACGCGTTGAGGGAAATGGGTAAATATTATTTTCTTGTTTATCGTCAAGTAATGCATATCTATATATATATGTGTTAAATCTATCATCCATGCTAATTTTGGTTTTCCGGAGCATGTGTTTCATTGTAATTCTTGATGTGATTTGTGATAGGGGTAATTTAGATTACAATCCCCACTGTAACATAATTTGTTTTCCAAAGTTAAAGACGAATTTGTTTGGTGATTTGTTTAGCTATTCATTTTATATGGCACTCAATACTATATTTGCATTTTTTTCCAAAGTATTTATGCAGCTAACAGCTTTATCCTTACTGCCATCACACATATTTGTCGTTAAAATACAAATGTGTTGATAGAAGAATAACGAAAGAGTGCTTTATTTTGGAAAACAATATCAAGGTTTAAAAAACATATAAGGAAAGATTGAAATTACGTTTTCTTTGTGAATGTAAATCGCATACAACATGTATCGGTCAAAGTGTGGCTATTGTAGCGCAGCTCGGTTTGCATTATAAGATTGACTCTTGATATAGTCAGTGAACGAGGGTGTATGTTCACTTACGTTTACATCAATGTGTGATTCATTAATCTAGCGAATCGCATAGTAAAACTCTACAATTAACTGACCGTCCGGAAAGTACATTAAACCTCCAAAGAATCGGGATAATTTTTCCAAAAGTGAACGACACAGTGCGTGTACTATAAATAGAATTAAAATAACAAGAAAAAACTTATTTTTTCTCAGTTTATTCAATCTAGAAAATAGGAAATACCAACCAACGTTTCGGTCATATCGGTCTCCGAAACGTTTTCTCAACATATCAAAGCCTCATTAGCGTCGTCCTCGGCTCTTTGATCCTTAAGTGTACTCTTGAAGGTCATTTAACTAAAGAAAAGCCAAAAACTGCTTTAATGCTTTGTCGAATAAATAAACCTTTTTTTTATAACTTTCTTTTTTTATATAAATAAGGGTGTACTTGTATATATGTAAGTGCTCAATGTTTTTGTAATTGTTTGAATGTCCAGGGAAACGTCAGTTTTATAGGAAATGCCCAACAATTAATAATTAATTACATTATTTGTGTTCTTATATTTATTGCATAAATGTGTTTCCCTTTTATTTGACTGTGCTTAAAATCAAATGTGTGTATTCATTTTTGGGTTTATCATGTTTCAGGTCAATAATAATACAATTGTATAATATTAGGATGATACTGTGCATTACTTGATTAACTTTAATTTTTAAACTACAATTACAGTAAGTCATTAATACAAACTTGTATATACAATCTTAAATTAAGTTCCAAGTAAATAATTTATTTTAAATATTTTATTTTAAATATTCCACATAACGTATCATGTTAACCAGTTAATAACATTATCGTCCACCTACTTTCTTCTACCACTACTTATAAATCGTATAATGCATAAATTATGTAGGCTTTGAACTTGTACAAGCTATACTGCTGAATAAATGTTGTTATTGTTGTTATATATTGGATGGATATAAATGCTATGCTTTAACATGAATGTGCGAAGGTAAAAAAGAGTTCGAACAGCTTGCACAATTAGGCACAAAGTTTAGCCTAAAGCTATTGATACATTCCGACACAGTATATTCAAGTAAGTTCCTCTAGCTGACGCATATGTGTTACAAAAAAGACTGTCATCTTTCTTATTGATTATTGTTTTACATTACTAAGTGATATGCTTTAGGTTGCTACATGGTAATGGGGTTAATTTCCTTAATTGAAATAGTACTCTGATATATTCAGGAGCAAGAATGCCATCTAAAATTAATTATAACGTCAGAAATGCTGCTTGATAGTAACAAAAGCATAATGTATAGCACACAACCGATGTCTGTGCTAATTCAGAGCACTTTATAGAAACTATAAATGTTTGATTGATGTATACTAAATTGTATAACACTAGAGACATAAACGGGGGTAGCCATAAGCTAAGGGCGTAATATCCACTTGAATATAAGTGGGGATGTTGTTTTACAACCCTCAAAGCCATTTAGTGAGACAAACAAGTATTTTGATGTATATTGCTGTAGGGCAATCCCACATTACATGTGATGCTAGATGCACCTATCTCATGTGGATAGATCTCGAACGCTGTTTTCAAAGATTGTTTCAAATATTGTACTATACAAGTATACTACATATCGAATCGGATTAAATTCTCATAATGTTTGTCCACTTATATACATTTCACTCTAATGTTAGTTTATCTTTCTAAAATATTTTTGTATATTTTTTTTTCAATCTTATAAGATCATTGTGAATATACCACAAAACACACAAGTCCAGTATGCTTTCTTCCCACTTTATACAACTCATCATTTTTCATAACTATTCTTTTGTTGTTCTTTTCATTTTGTTTGATTTTATTTTTTTTTATTTTATAGAAACCACAAACAAGTATATATATTAGCATATCTTGTATAACATGTCTGAACTTTATTGCTTTGTACAATCACTATGTTGTATGATCATATACATGAATACATTGTATGTATTATATTGAATTAAAAAAAAGAAGTATACTACATATCCGTCGCGCAATAATTACATAATTATCTGATTGATAATTGATACCATATTTGCTGGCTTTTATGGGTTAAATTTAGTGTAACAAAACCACCCAATCCTATTGATTGATCTTCAACAAACAGTATTGTTGCCAGAGAAATGATCAAATGTTGTAATCGTTCGTTTGTTCAGCTCACGTACACAAATTTAAACTATTATTTAAGCTACTTATAATTATATTTTTGACATTTCGAAACTAGATAAAACAACATTTGGGAATCTTGTTGTTATCGAATATCTTATATATTTCGCCTGGAGTCGGAATTAAGTGGTGAAACCTTGAAAAGGCAATGGTTTCTTCAAACCGGTGTATTTCGCGCGTTTATCGACTACAAAATCTCTTCGCACTCAGTAACATTTCTGCTTTCAATCACCCGTAATCCGCTGTATTAATTACATAACTCGTGGTTTAACGCTTTTCCGTTTTAAGCTCAATTGTTTTATTCCATGTAGGGTATTTTGCTATGTTCAAATCGACGCATAAAATTATAGTTGATCATTTCCTTTTTTATGCAAATGGCACATACATTGAATTTACAAGGACATTTATGTATAAAAACACGATATAACATGAAATATAGTTAAAACAGCAATCTGCAATCATTTTGAAATGTAAAATGATACAAAAGCGATAACAAAATAAACAACAGAAAAAACAAACTCAATATTCATGTACAACATGTAGGTTCATTTAGCAACAAGCTTGGGTCTAGCTAAACTTTTCTGTATAATTAAACACATTTTTACACAAATTAAAGCTGTAACTTACGCGTTTAAATTATGATGCAAATTATGTAAATTCTTTTTGTAAGTGACAAACATTTATCGATGTAGTAACATCCTACAATATGTGTTGTACGATAATAATGAAAAAATACAGGGTCCATAGCACAGCAACATGTACAATAGGCTTTTCATCGGTACAATCATAAAATGCTAAAGGTTAAAGGTTATTAATGCCTTGTTAAATTATGTAGATAGCATTTAAACATGTTGATGATAATAGTATACAACAAGTATAAAGGAACAGAGTCATTACAGTTTCACTGATTCAGAAAATGTGTCATGCAATTATACATTTGAGCCTTTAATAAAAGGTGAACTCGACATCTCATAAAATATTACAAAAACCCAGATAAAAACGTCAATCACATCCGATGGTTATTAAAATGATGATACAAATTGTATGAAATTTATACATGTATTAAATAAAGCAACACTCACAAAGCGCTTGATTGCACTAAAATCGAATTAAAATAAGGACACACTTATAGAATTGTTAATGATGGTATAGAATTCAATTTCCAGCAAGGTAATACTTCTTGGAAATTATCCGAAGGTTCTATAATGGAGATCCACCTAAAAGCACTATTTATAATCAAAGGCTTACGATGGTAATTACAGTTGCAGTTTATTGTCATAAATTACAGAGATTTCCTAGCATGGTCGTGCGTCTATTTCGCGAATCATTATTTCAGACAGTTATGCACAAGCCTATAACCGCCGTAATATGATGCAGGAACACAGAATTCTTAACAGCAGTGCGTTGATGTTGTATTCCTGTTTTTCCAACTGATAGTTTGTTAAAGGGTCTGCCATAGCAATTGTTAATGATGCTGTCTTAAACATTTTGTGTATTATTGTATTCAATTATTAGTGTACGAAAATGGAAGAATTGTCAGAAATACAAAAACTAATTTGTGGAACATGGATTTTGAATCGGACTGAAAACTTTGATGAGGCATTGAAGGAAATGGGTAAATAATTGTCTAAATTAGCTTTATGCAAATAACAATACTACGAATACTTATAATAATAATAAAATATGTTTGTGTTCTTCATTTTCATCTTCATCATTTTCTTCCTGATATTTATTATTATTATTATTATTATTATTATTATTATTATTATTATTATTATTATTATTATTATTATTATTATTATTATTATTATTATTATTATTATTATTATTATTATTATTATTATTATTATTATTATTATTATTATTATTATTATTATTATTATTATTATTATTATTATTATTATTATTATTATTATTATTATTATTATTATTATTATTATTATTATTATTATTATTATTATTATTATTATTATTATTATTATTATTATTATTATTATTATTATTATTATTATTATTATTATTATTATTATTATTATTATTATTATTATTATTATTATTATTATTATTATTATTATTATTATTATTATTATTATTATTATTATTATTATTATTATTATTATTATTATTATTATTATTATTATTATTATTATTATTATTATTATTATTATTATTATTATTATTATTATTATTATTATTATTATTATTATTATTATTATTATTATTATTATTATTATTATTATTATTATTATTATTATTATTATTATTATTATTATTATTATTATTATTATTATTATTATTATTATTATTATTATTATTATTATTATTATTATTATTATTATTATTATTATTATTATTATTATTATTATTATTATTATTATTATTATTATTATTATTATTATTATTATTATTATTATTATTATTATTATTATTATTATTATTATTATTATTATTATTATTATTATTATTATTATTATTATTATTATTATTATTATTATTATTATTATTATTATTATTATTATTATTATTATTATTATTATTATTATTATTATTATTATTATTATTATTATTATTATTATTATTATTATTATTATTATTATTATTTTGTATTATTATTATTTACTTACATAGGTAGGTAGTATTATAGTGAGAGATGAATTGAAAATCACAACCTTCCAAAGTACATGTTAATATTTTGCAAAACTGATTGACTTCATATGTATACATTTAAGACATGCACTTTTTAATGCAACCTAACACTTTTGATAAATATAGTTTTTTACGAGAACAAATTGCGCTATAATTAATTATCGATTTCATAAAAAAAAATCAAACGCCGCTCCGTCAAATATATTCAAGATGGAAGATGATGCGAATTCGAGATTACATTTGGTTCCAAACAAATGTTCCTACAAACTTCTTAATATTTCCAGTTTCATAATAAAAAGTTATGGTTCCACTCATTATTCGTTCAGTTGCAAACGTGCCGACTATTAACATCACCATTCGCTCGTCGGTTCTGAAAATAATGAATGTTGGCAAGTGAGCTTTCAGCTAATGTGATGTACTTCTGAAAATCAAGGATACACACGGTTAGTAGGTAGTGATGTTATAAACAGTAGCTTACTCAGGAAATCCAATGTTTAAAAAAATAGGGAAGATGGTGTTCCCACAACAGTAATTGCCTTTATTACAAATACGTCAATATTACTTTAGACCGTAGTCTTTAATTTTTAAATAGCTTATTGCAAAAAAATATAGTTTAAAACTAATAACAAAACATCATTATTATTCATTTGCTAATATCATTTACTAATATTAAAGTACTCTTTTTAGTTCGAACTTTAACTTTAAGTGTTTCCAATTTTATATCGCTATCACAGCAACGCTGTATCGGTGGTGTCTGTATTGCATATATTGGCACATATTTACGGCGTGTCTGCGACGAAAAGCATCGTCCGGCTATCCACTGAAAGATTCGTTCTAAAAGTGTACAGAATATATAAGAATTGAAACCTCGAAACTTTTATCGATCAACAGCGCACCATCAGAGGATCAAAGAAAGTGATAGAGGCATAGTTATAATGATCTTCATGATTTAAATACTTAAAGGAGATAGAATATTAAAGGAAAACAAGATATGCGACATTCATTAGTATCGTCACAGATGAAGATTGCTGATTGCTGTATGGACTATTGCGGAGGTGTCTAACTGTTATATTTGGCTTCTGTCATGAGGCTATTTTTGATAGAAAGATGGTTGAATATGAGTCTGCGATTCAAAAACAGTTGTGTGGGTGTTGGGTTCTGGACCGGAGTGAACACTTTGATGAGGCTCTTATGAAATGGGTACACTCATAAATAACTATATATAATAATTCATTATATTATCTGAAATTAATTCCATATCAATCTTCTAATCGCTTAAGATTCTTTCAATATTTACTTATGTTGGCAATCATCGTCTTTTTAGTAGATTCATGATGATGTGAGGCTAGTATTTTGCAATGTCTTATTCATTCCATCTGCATACTCGAAGGTATTTAATTGTCTAGAAAAACTAGGGTCTCGCTATTACCAGCAGTTGATTATCTATATACCATTCACTGGTCACTCAATACCACAACAAATAAACATCACATGAGATGCCATCATGTAAGTGATAGCAACAATATCGTTTCAAACGCAGCGTTATATAGGTGGTCATTAATAACCAATAAATAATCTGCTGAAAATGAAACATATGTTATTGTAATTTGTTATTATTTTTAAAAAGATTTTCAGTGTTTGACGGTTAAAAATAAATGCATATATAATATTGGCTAAAAAAGATTGATTTTCCCACAGTGCTTACATACACAAGCTGAAATTTTATTATGCAAACCTTCGTCTCTCGGGTATGCTGCACTACAGAAGAATGCGTGCGCAATTGATTAGCCATTCGTGGTACGTGCAGAAAAATGCGACTTGTTTACTTTGTTTCTTGAAGAAAAAACTAAACATGTTGGGAAGGTTTAGGGTCTGATCCATGAAATAATTTCAGTTCGAGTTCATGCTGTTCATATGCGAGTTTTTATATTTGTTCAATAAAACGATTGCAACATAGTTTTATCGATTTGAAAGAAAGTAGACAAAATATAACATATCAAGCGAAATATTATGATTGCAACGTCACACGATGTAATTCCTTTTGTATTTTCCGCTGTTATAATTGTTTTACAAAGTTATTCATTATATCCGCACTGGATAAAAAATAGATTATAATATAAACAAAACTCCAGAAACATTATCCCGAGAGAAATTCTTCCATACGTTAGACTTTTATTTAAGGCAAGAAAACAATTGTCTTTATGCAGTTTCCTTTTTTGTGCATATATTAGCATAAAGTGTTATTCATTATCACTAAATTGGACAAAATTTCATTCAAACTAAGGGATAAACAACTAAAAGTATGGACCTGTTTTGTTTTGCTACCATGCAATGACACGTGCTTCAAATACAGGGCTCAATACTTTTAATTGCCGTCATTTTGGTATTGTTATTTTCAAGAACTACAAAAAAATGTGCCGGAAAATATCTGGTACCCTGTTATTCCATACATAAACATACATTACCGAACTACATTCAACCTAGGTTATATAAAGTGAGTGGACACAACGTGTGTCACCACTCAATGCTATACGGGTGCGCAGGGATATATTTTATTCTGTAAAAGTACTTTTTGATTGGTAAACTCTTAGTCATCACACCAGGTGTTTGTGTGTCCAATCACTGCAGCGCTTATCGCAACGACGGATCATATAATAGATACAGTAACTCTCATATAAAGAAGAATCCTACATATTACGGGCTCTTAGTTTTTTTCATGACTAAAGTTCAGGCCTGAACGTGATGTTTCTGCAGATATAACACGATTTAAACTTAAAATTACAACAATTACTTGTATTCGCTCTTATACGAACCTCATATATATATATATACAGTTTTAGNGTGTAAGTTTCAAGGTTCTAGTGCTAATAGTGTAGGAGGAGATATTGGCTAGGACGGACGGACAGTCGGACAACCGGACAGACGGACGGCGGAGATAACCACAATATCCCCACCTTTTTTCAAAAAGTGTGGGGATGATTAATAAGTTAATATTTGAACAACTACATCTAATATTAGTTAAATTGGAACATGCGTTAAGGCTTGGCATATGAACTTGCTCAGGTTTTTTACTATTTGTTTGTTTAAAGTACCCATTGATTTAACAAATATAAAGCACCATAAACACTCAAAATCAACTAATATTTCGTAAAATGTTTCGTAAAAAAAAGTAAACCCATAAAAATCAGTGTTCCCCATAGCAATAGCCCATGTTTCAACGCTAGATGTGGTCTGGTAGTATAGACAATATACAAATGCTCTTTTTAATTTTTTGTGGGACAATATATTCAACACATGTTCATGAACGATGTAAGTGTTCTTGTGTCGTATGAATAGATATCGGTGCGAGAAATTAAAATGGAATATATTGTGCCACAAAAAATAAAAACGAGTATTTTGTATCTCGTTAAATCTATGTTACCAGACCACAGATGCGTTGAAATTAAGGCTATTGCTATAAGGAACACTGATTTTTATTTTTCTGAGTTATTTTTATTTTACGAAATATTTTACGAAATATTCGTTGATTTTTAGTGTGTATGGGGCTTTAAACATACTTGGTCTTTTCGTAGTGAATTGAATGATGGGCATATCATAATAAAATGGTACTCGTAATCAATATCACTGACATGGTATTTTGTGCATACATATAGACGATGATGATATCCCCTTTGTTTTTGTTTTTGTCAATTAGTTCTGCCTGTTGAATGCATACAATATA
>VMBQ01001418.1:0-12469 GCA_007657795.1 Dreissena rostriformis | reverse complement strand
TTTATCATTTATTGTATTTTTTGTAAATAGTAAAATACACTTATTTTAGTAATAATAATTGTAGTTTGTATTATAATATATAATTAAAGTAATTAGTAGTGTGATAAAGATGATAATTGTGGCACTTATTGTTATCATTATTTTTTTTTTATTATCATTAGTCGGTATTAATATTATAAGTATCTATGTTTTATAATAAGTGTATAATTATTTAACTCATAGTCGTAATAATTTGATTTCATTATCATTATTTTTATAACAGTGAATTTGTATATGCATGTAGTTTTGGCGCTAATTTGCGTCACTGCCATTTGACGTCATGACGTCATTTCCTGTTTATTTGTTTTGTTGACGTCTATATACAATTGTTTTGGTTGAGAAACATAAAGAAAATGTAGTTAATTTGTAAAAACAAACTTTGAAAAAGCCTTTTAAGGCGAAATATATCAGAAAAGAGTGAAACTTGTTCTGTGTTAAATTTACTTTTATCCCTACTGGATACAAAACTGTGAATTATAAATAGTATTATAATTATCTTTTCAGTAATGCTTCTTATCAGTAACCTTCATTTTTATGTTGATGAGTGCGTATAGATCGGCGTGAGTTTTTTGTGTGATTACACAACCGATAATGTTCCTTCAAGGCTAAAAATTACTAGTTGCTATATGTACTTTCAAAAACGTACCTTACATTCTTTCGAAAACTGTATGCCTTTGAGGATGTTGTGAAGGGTTTCTTTTAATAGACATTCAGTAAATGCAATCGAAAAAGACATTATATTGATTATATATATATTTAAATCTGTTCCTTTGACACTACTTTGAAAAGTAAGTGTCTTTAAACATCATCAATGTTATAATGGTGAAACCTTATTATAAATGGCATATGTTGGTTTAAATAATATTTATTTACCTATTCATATACAGCATGTAAGCAATATAATACAATACAAAGATACTAGCTACTTATGACGAAATATGCTTAATATACGGACTGCAAAGTGTAAGTTAACAGAATTGAGAAAAAAGCTCGAAGCTTATGCTATGTCTCTCTTCTGTTATTTGGAAATGCTGCTGATACGGTGTAAACAACTGAGCATATAACTACAATGCACACAATGTCGGAAGAATGAATAGCGAATAATATAAGTGCAAATAAGTATACAGAATCGGAATGAAAAAAAGGATAAAGGAAATAATACAAAAACGTAACAAGATGATGTAGATAGCGCAAGAAAGATAAAACGTTTACATACATCAGAATATTAATGTGTAATAATCTTTATCAAAAAAAAAGAGACAAAAGTGACAGAGTTATCGCAACTTAAGAAAGTATCGATAAGAAAGGAAACAGTTGCGGGGCGGGGCATCGTTAGCAGGATCAGGTCTGTTCATGAGAGGAAGTAATTTTAAAATCTATGACTATCTCGGATGAAAGACTAAACATGCTTGAATATAAGTGAATTTTCTTCGTATGATCCATCTTCGACACCGAAAAGAAGTAGTTGTAATGTTATGGGTTGAAAACTAGACAGATTGTCAAAAAAAGATTACTCTCTTTTCATTATAAATTGGGCAAATGTAGAAAAAGTGATAAGTGTCTTCAATCTCTCCACATTGACAATATGGACTTCCCGATATGTTTTTCGCGTACAAATGTTCATTTAAGTTGCTGCAATGCATTCGCAATCTTGCGTGAAGAACATTCAGCGTCCGCTCCCCATCGAAGAAATGCATAGGGATTTTTTGTTTGTCTTTGTAGTTTTTGCTCTTTTAAATATATAAAATTATCTGTACTGTCATTCTATGTATACCATCATGTTCTGAAGTGTTTGTCCCCGTTTTTGAATTTAAACACAAGATAACGATTAAAAACAGTTAAACATCAAATGACGTTTTATAAATAATGAAAATGACATAAAGGTTGAAAAACAATTTAGTTTAAAAGATGGGGTGTCATTTCGTTAATGCGACTTTAATGATGTGATAAAAAGAAACAGTGTATGCTGTTTAAAAAAAGTTAATGCAACAGGCGCATTTAATTTCCAAACCATGTCTTATATCGCGCAACACAGAGTGCGTTTAACTTGACAATTACTCAGAATTCTTATTTAAGTCATAATCGAATTCTTCCTGGACTTTCAGAAGTTGCCTAAGAAAATGTAATTGAGTCGCTGTGGTAAATATTTTATTACTGAGTAATAACATTGCCATTCAAATTAATTTATATTCTATGTTATTGCATTACATTCGAATTAAGAAGCTATGATGTTAAAATTTATTGACATGGTTGTGTTTTATGATCATTTCTGTCTTTACTTCGTCTGTCATGCCTTTCAACCAGTTTAGGTCAACTGTATTTTATCATTCATGTTTGTTTAAAAAACGAATCTTTTACAGTTAGACTGATTTCTCGTACAGTTCCTTTACAATCTCAGAGCAAAACAATTTAAAGTAAATATTCTAACATCTTGCCCAATAACCCTTGGACTACAATTAATTCTAGTTAACATATAATCGCATGTAAAAGATGCAAATAGTAGAAATAGTTTATAGAGCACACCGTCATATAGATCGCACACCGATTGATAGAGTTTGCCTTCATTCGGCCTAGATTTGGGTTCACGGGCGAATTGGAGTTGGTAGGATGTATTTAGCATTTATAATTAATATGAAGGCTTACAGCTCGCATTTCAATGATAAAACTCGTTATAAAACCAGAATATTATTGAACTTCGGATTATACCATTCCCAATTTTCTAAAGGAATATCCACATTCACTTTAACAATGCATTTTACATCACTTACAATCTGGATACCTAGCATCTCTGCTTTGTCAAATAACAGTTTTCACACGAGTCTTAATCGATTTCCAATCGCAACCTTTTTCGATTGACGAGGCCAAGGAAATATATAAGCGATTCGCACGCAGGGTGCATTAGTCAAGCTATGGATGAAAGCTTCTTTATTATGTAATTATTTGCAACTAACATTTAAGCTCGCTCTACCGCAACATGCAAGAGGAACAGTACTTGAATTAAAATGGAGAGCGCTGGTATGACCGAGTATGCAGACAGTCAATTAACACACTATTGTGTTTAAATAAAAGATAATAATCGTCACAAAATACTTGTTTCTTTTTAAAAATATCGTCTCATGTTTGATCGTTTTACTTTTTTTAGATATATTAACTATTAGGTATCAGTGAACCACCATAATCTACTATTGTTGCAATATGGAACAAAAACACTTAGTGCAGCATAGTCAATTTATGTTAGGATAGCTGAAGGTAAGTGAAACATACGATGGCACTAAGGTGACATCACCCCTCCAATTTTTGTTTGGAGCGCAAAACACAAGTTCTGTTTTCCCGTTTTTTTTTTGAGCNGTCTATCTGCCAGTACATACCGTATATATGTCTATGCATACCGTCTATCCGCCTTTGCACACCGTGTATGTACATGTGCATACCGTGTATTTCACTGAGAATTCCGTCTATCCAGGTGTGCATACTGTGTATATGACTGTGAATACCGTGTATCCGCCTTTACAAACCGTGTATCCGTCTGTACATACCGTGTATCCGCCTGTGCATACTGTAATCCGCCTGTGCGTACCACGTATCCGCCTGTCCATACCATGTATCCGCATGTGCATACCGTGCATATACCTGTGAATACCGTCTATCCGCTTATGCATACTGTCTATCCGCCTTTACATATCGTATATCCGTCTATGCATACCGTGTATCCGTCTTTGCATACCGTGTATCAGCCTGTGCATACCGTGAATCCGCCAATGCATACCGCATATCCGCATGTGCATACCGTATATCCGCCTATGCATACCGTGTATCCGCCTATGCAAACCGTGTATCCGCCTTTGCATACCGTCTATCCGCCTTTGCATACCGTCTATCCGCCTATGAATACCGTATATTCGCCTATGCATACCGTGTATCCGCCTATGCATACTGTATATCCGCCTATGCATACCGTGTATCCGCCTGTAAATACCGTCTTATCGACTATGCATAACGCATATCCGCCTATTCATACCATATATCCGTCCATGCATACCGTGTATCCGCCTATGCATACCATATATCTGCCTATGCATACCGTATATCCGCCTATGCATACAGTCTATCTGCCTATGCATACTGTATATCCGCCTATGCATACCGTATATCCGCCTATACATTCCGTATATCCGCCTATGCATTCCGTGTATCCGCCTATGAATACCGTTTATCCGCCTGTGCATACCGTATATCCGCCTTTGTATACCGTGTATCCGCCTATGCATATCATGTATCCGCCTGTGCATACCGTATATCCGCCTGTGCATACCGCATATCCGCCTGTACATACCGTGTATCCGCCTGTGTATACCGTGCATATACCTGTGAATACCGTCTATCCGCTTATGCATACTGTCTATCCGCCTTTACATATCGTATATCCGTCTATGCATTCCGTGTATCCGTCTTTGCATACCGTGTATCCGCCTGTGCATACCGTGAATCCGCCTATGCATAGCGCATATCCGCATGTGCATACCGTATATCCGCCTATGCATACAGTGTATCCGCCTATGCATACCGTCTATCCGCCTTTGCATACCGTCTATCCGCCTATGCATACCGTCTATCCACCTATGAATACCGTATATTCGCCTATGCATACTGTGTATCCGCCTATGCATACCGTATATCGGCCTATGCATACCGTGTATCCGCCTGTAAATACCATCTTATCGACTATGAATAACGCATATCCGCCTATTCATACCATATATCCGCCCATGCATACCGTGTATCCGCCTATGCATACCATATATCCGCCTACGCATACCGCATATCCGCCTATGCATACAGTCTATCTGCCTATGCATACCGTATATCCGCCTATGCATACCGTTTATCCGCCTATACATTCCGTATATCTGCCTATGCATACCGTGTATCCGCCTATGAATACCGTACCGTTTATCCACCTATGCATAACGTGTATCTGCCTGTAAATACCGTCTTATCGACTATACATACCGCATATCCGCCTATGCATACCGTATATCCGCCCATGCATACCGTGTATCCGCCTATGCATAGCATATATCCGCCTATGCATACCGCATATCCGCCTATGCATACAGTCTATGTGCCTTTGCATACCGTGTATCCGCCTATGAATACCGTTTAACCGCCTGTGCATACCGTATATCCGCCAATGCATAACGTGTATCCGCCTATGCATATCATGTATCCGCCTGTGCAAACCGTATATCCGCCTGTGCATACCGCATATCCGCCTGTGCATTCCGTGTATCCGCCTATGCATACCGTGTATCTTCCTATGCATACTGTATATACGCATATGCATACCGTATATCCGCCTATGCATACCATGTATTTACCTATGTATACCGTGTATCCGCCTGTGTATACCGTATATCCGCCTTTGCATACCGTATATCCGCCTATGCATACCGTGTATCCTCCTGTGCATACCGTATATCCGCCTATGCATACCGTGTATCCGCCCATGCATACGGTATATCCGCCCATGCATACCGTATATCCGCCTATGCATACCGCATATCCGCCTGTACATACCGTGTATCCGCCTGTGTATACCGTATATCCGCCTATGTATACCGTGTATCCGCTTATGCATACCGTGTATCCGCCTGTGTATACCGTGTATACGCCTATGTATACCGTGTACCCGCCTATGCATACCGTGTATCTGCGCAAACGTTCCCGCGTGCGGCCCCTCATACTCGTCCGGCAGGTATTCCTGAGGCAGACAGGCGTGACCCACCTCCTCGTAGATCTTCACAAGGCTCCGCCCATGGATGTGGAACTAGAAACACAAATTCAGCAAATAAAAAAGAAAAACACATATTTCGTTGTGAATGCCTAAAAGCGTGGCTGAAGTAATTACTAGTATAAGATATGGAGTTTTATCAGGCAAGCTTTAACCAATCTTTAAAAGAGGATCTTAACGGATCCTAATTCTGCTTATTTGGTCAATTTACAATTTGAATGTATGGACCTAGGTAAGTGACCGTTCACAAGCCAGTGAAGATAGGTGGACATTTAGTTGAATATCTTTAGGAGATATACAAACATAGATATGTTCCACGCAAAAAAAAATGTTTTTTTATTCTTGCATACAAACCTTACATAGAATTTACATCTTAATTTAAAGCCGCCAAGGCGGATAATCTCACTGTGTTTATACCATCCAATTTGTTAACGAATAACCATCATCTCCAATACAAAAATGTATTTTTTTTTTATATCTCATGCTTAGTTTAAACGTCGTGTATAGCACAGAACATGCTCCGCATTTTTTTTATTTTTTTTTGGAAGCCTGTCTGTGCAAAGAGTTGAGATTTAAAGTTACAAAAAACAGCTTTCTCTCGATTATGCTAAGAATTTGTTTTCATGTTTCAGCCCCAGATACTTTGACCTTGGACTGGTTGACCACGCAATTAAAAAACGTCGTTCTTTTTGCAAGAATGAGCAATGTATTTATTTAATTTAGCCTTGTAATGGGAACACTGGGCTTAATGCATGCGGTATGCACAGGCTCATCTGGGAGGACACTATCCGCCTAAACTGGACTTTTGTTTAGAAGAGACTTTGTTTACTCGAAAAATTCCATAAAAGCGGTACTTGACGGAAATTTGGCGTGCAAACAAAGTAACGACTACCGGTTCTGATAGAAACCAACAAGCTTTTACGTTGGCATTGACACTTACCCTGTATTCCAGTTTCTTGGAGAGAAATGGTGGGAAAAAGGCAAAGATGACGTCAAAGAATGCAGGCTCGTTGTATGCGTCCATTGACTTTACTCGGACCGGAAGAGCTTGCTGAAACAAAATCAAGGTACATTTTAATAACTGATAATACCGTACCTGTTGTCAAACAGTTTGTATTAATGCCTAAAATTTCACTGTGGTGCTTAGTAGGCGATGTGTACGTATAACCTGGACGTAGAACGTGTGTGTTGACGAGTCGTTTGTAAGTGGAATGTGTAATGTATACGTGTTACCTGAAATCAGGACACGTGATGTATGAGGTGTTACCTTGAAGTAGGAAATGTGATGTGAACGTATTACATGGAAGCGGAAAATGTGTTGTATGTATGTTACACGTAAGCAGGAATTGTGATCTGTAAGTATAACCTGAAAGTAGGAAATTTTATTGTATACGTGTTATCTGGAAATTGGAAATTGGTTGTGTACGTAATACTTGGCAGTAGGACGCGTTATATGGAGACTCCTTCCTCGAGTGTAATGTCACCTGCCGGCAATAAAAGTAGGACAGTAGTGTATTCTTGTAACAGGTACCTAAATGTCTTCTTGTTTTCGATCAATTTTACCTGGAAGTAGGCTCGTGGTGATACGTGTTACGTGTAAGTAGGACGTGTAACGAATACGTATTACCTACTCGTCTTCTTGTTCTAATTCGACGTAATATAGAAGAAGAACATACGGTGTGTAAGTGAACGTTTGGTATTTGATGTACACGTGTTACCTAGAAGTAGTTCATGTGGTATTTACGTTTTATCTTGAAGTAGGACATGTAGTGTATACGTGTAACACGAACGTATAGCTTGATGGAAAACATGTGCTGTACACATTCTACCACCAAGTAATGCATGTGATTGCACGTTTTAACATGTGGAAGATACGTGTTTTCTGTCAGTGATGTATACATGTTACATGGAAGCAAGACATGTGCTATATACGTGTTTCCTGTTAGAAAGACATGTAAAGTATAAACGTGTATGTGTAACCTGAAAGTTTGATATGTTATGTATACGTTCTATCTAGAAGCATCAAACGTGATGTATAAGTATAACACGTCAATTGGTATGTGATGTATAAGTATTACACGGAAGTAGCGTATGTAATGTATATGTGTAACCTGGAAGTACGACATGTGTTGTATAAGTATTCCATGAAAGTAGGGTATGTGATGTTTATGTATTCCTTGAAAGTAGGGTATGTGATGTATAAGTATTCCATGAAAGTAAGGTATGTAATGTATACATATTAAATAAAAGTAGGGTATGTGATGGATACGTATAACATGAAAGTAGGGTATGTGATGTATAAGTATTACATGGAAATAGGGTATGTGATGTATAAGTATTACATGCAAGTAGGGTATGTGATGTATAAGTTTTACATAAAAGTGGGGTATGTGATGTATAGGTTTTACATAAAAGTAGGGTATGTGATGAATAAGTATTCCATATAAGAAGGGTATGTAATGTATAAGTATTCCATATAAGTAGGGTATGTAATGTATAAGTATTCCATATAAGTAGGGTATGTAATGTATAAGTATTCCATTTAAATAGGGTATGTAATGTA
Organism: Dreissena rostriformis; assembly: GCA_007657795.1. Classification (NCBI taxonomy): domain Eukaryota; kingdom Metazoa; phylum Mollusca; class Bivalvia; order Myida; family Dreissenidae; genus Dreissena; species Dreissena rostriformis. The sequence goes on along the minus strand of VMBQ01001418.1, from coordinate 4,076 downwards.
TAAGTATTCCATATAAGTAGGGTATGTAATGTATAAGTATTCCATATAAGTATGGTATGTAATGTATAAGTATTCCATATAAGTAGGGTATGTAATGTATTCGTGTTACCTGGAAGTAGGGTATGTGAAGTACATGTACACATGTTACATGGAAGCAAGACGCGCTATAATTGTGTTTTCTGTGAGAGGGACATGTATGTTCCCTGTTACATGGAAGTAAGATATTTGATGTAACGTGTTACCTGAACGTTTCATACGTATAACATTGATATATTAAATATGTTGTGGTTTATATGAATTATATGGAAGTAGGATATTTGATGCATCGTGTAATGCGAAAGTATGTGAATATGTAACGTGTTTCTGGACATATGACATGTAGTTTAAACATAATACCTGGAAGTAGGAAGAAGTGTAGTGTTTCGTTACCTGAAAGTAGGACATGAAGTCCCGTTGGTGGTCCCTGTTGGCAACAGCTGTGAAGATTTGCATGGTGAGGCCCGAGTAGTCCGCGATAAATACCACGCCGTTCACATGTACATTCTCGTCGCGCGTGAGCCAGTCGTAGAAGAGCATCGCGCACTGCCACAGCTTGTCAACACCTTCTTTCTTGATCATCTTCACGTCGAAACAGCCTACAGTGGTGGCAGTAATAGCATTGTATATTCTCAGTAGTTATCCCACACATATATATATGTAGTGAATTCTTCCATTACCATTCGCTTTAAAATCGAATATTTAATAGTCATTGACTTGTTCCAAAGCATAGTGCCAAATTCATCAAATGGCTTATTTTCATTATCAGTTAACCCAGGTCTAATGAAAAATCTTAAGAAATTTGAACACAACAGTCAGTAACCTACCTGTTGAGAATCATTAAGCAAGTATATTCAGATGTCAATGAAGATCTTAGTTATNACCTCTTTACTGGTACTTGTACTTCGTGCCAATGTTTGTTGTATACATGTATTTTTCTCTGGTGGTATGTCAGTTTAAAGCCACAGCTCCATTGTTGTACTACACTGTACATGTTTGCTTTCTCTGTGAATGGGTTACAATCATTATTTTGCTTTGTTGACAGTTGTGTTGCTTGACATTTTATGTTTACCTGACAGTTTAAGGCTGCAGGTAAACATTCATCTATTACCAAGGCCTGTTAGTAAGGCCAATATTTGTTGTATTTATCTCATATGTTGTCTGACAGTTAAAGACTGCAGTTCCACTGTTATACTATATGTTTGCTTACTCCTGTATGGGTACATTTTCTTATTTTACTATTGTTGTTCTGCTGTACAATCTTTGTTTACCTGATAGGTGAAGGCTGCAGGTTGTCTTTCAACTTTTACCAATACCCTTTAAATAAAAGGCAAATACTTGTTCATTTTTCATATCTTTTCACATGTTAAAGGCAGCACCTACATTGTTTAACGACCTGGGTACATGATACCTTGCTACTTTACCACTACATTTAAGTACTAGCCAGTACAGTGTTCGTTTGATATTGAATAAGTTAACAGGTGTGCCACTTTATTTCAATATCCAAGTACACATGGATAACAAACACTATGTATACCATTAAATTATATTTTTCAACCTTTGCCCTCAAAGTATGATATTGATTTTAAATGTAGTCATAACGTTATTTGTGAAACACAGTCCCATATAGGTAAGAATTTGTGGTAGTTTATTTCAAAATGCTTCAATACTTCAACAGTTTAGAGCCCGGGGAAACATACATATGGATGAGGAAAACAGAACTCAAAAAACACCTATTTTAACTTGTCATTTTCGACATTTAACATGTAAGCATTACTTCAACATTGAAGACAACTATCTGGTTTTCATGTGTAACACATCGTTATAAGGTTTACAAGGTTATTTTAAAATCCTTAAATAGATGCTGAATGTATATCGTTTTCAAACGTTGACGAAATCTCTCGTTTCAACATACATGTATAATTTTGGCACGGAAGTGCCTTGGTAAGATGATGCACCAATAATTGTTGGATTTATGAAGGCATTCGATAGTTTCATGTTTAGCACATATAAAAACGTTTTGGTGACTCCAAGTTTTCACTTGTCAATGGGTGTCGATTGATTGAGTAACAGTAACAGTAGATGTACTAGAAGCAGCGCTTTATATATAAGTAGTACAAATATTTAAGCCTTACCTAAACGCACGATGATAACTCTTCGGTTTTGTTTATCTCGCACAGCTGAGCATGTGAAGATCCTGATGGAATAATGATAATAAATTAATAATAATAATAATAATAATAATAATAACCAAAGGGCAGTTAATTTATCGGAAAAAAAAACATAAACTAGGAAAGCAAAAGTTCAGACTTGGGTGCACAACACCTACCCTCATTGAGATCAATCTATCTATTAATGCAAGCCTATACATCTTATAGTTTCCAATCCATGTTCCGGAGAAAATTTGAATGTAACAGAAAAAAAAACAGCGTTTTCCTACCGTGTTAGTATTTACGGAGTAAGAACAAGATCTCGACAAGTTTCAATAGCATAGCTTAAGTACGTTTTAGTAAGGAAAGGAGGCAAATTTAGTTGTCAATGATGTATATAACCATAGCATCCACAATTGTTGTTCTGAAGAAAAATTTATAAGAAATAACCATTTAATATGGTCCTCTAGCAGCATACCGATTAAGTTTCATCAACTAAGCCAAAGTACTTTTTGAGTTGTCGCTGGATCAAGATTTTATTTTCACTTATTTCTGTAACTATAGCAACCACACTTATTGTTTGAAGAAAAACCTGAAAACCTGCATATTTCCTAGATGGCACTCTATCCACATGCTCAGTTTGATAAACCTAGCCATAGTGCTTTTTGAGTTATTGCAGAATCAACATTTTTCTTACTGACAGAAGGACGGACGGACAGATTGATAAAACTGCAGATGCCCCATATAGTCCTTTCTTCATATATCAAGTTTCATTAACCTAACTCACATTCTTTTTGAATTATCGCAAGATCCAGATTTTAGTTTTTATGTGTTCTGTCATCATAGCATCTCAAAACATAGCAGCCACAATTTGTGTTCTGCGTGTACCAAGTTTGATCAACCTAGCTTTAGTTCTTTTTGATGATCCAGACCTTTGTTTTTTATTTCATCATAGAACGACAATTTTTGACTTCCGACGAGACTGAAATAACGTTCGTGCTCCCCATATGACCCTCTATCGGCATACCAAGTTTCATCAACCCAGCTTAAGATCGAACACACTTAAACACGGAAAGACGGACGTACCGGGGCAAAACCTATAGTTAACTCCGGTGACCATCTTCCGACTGCGATCACACACGCACAAGACCTCGTGCCGTCACAAAAGTGCCCCTGTGTAGAAGCCGACCAAACAGCAAAACATTTACATGAATGTGGGGGCGACCAACCGCTTAGGGAAAATGTGTGGATGGAGCCAGTGACCTGCAGGAGAAGCTTTAAAGACTGGTAGAGGCTCTACGTAAGACCTTCCGTTCATCCTTGCCTACGCGCTTCTAGTGAAGCATTTATTGAGAAGAAGAACACGATGAAGAAGGGTACTAATAAATTACCAAAGGACAATAAGTCTAAAAGCATGAAAGCAAGAGTTATTTTGCACTGCACATCCCCATAATGAGATATACCTACTTATTCAGTGTCAAGTTTATACCTTTGTGTTATAGTTTTCAAGATTATGCTGATGACTTTTGTGCTTTATAATTTCCCTCATTTTGATCTATTAACGTATTAAAGTTCACATCGATACTTATTTTAGCTTTCGAGTTATACCCCGGACATGAAATCAACAGACGGCTTGACGGACAGGAGAATAACCTGAATCCAGTGTTCCCACTTAAGACTTTGTTGTGAGTGGGTTGTTATAATAATAATGATAACACCAACAGCAAGAAGAATGATAAGAAGAAGAAGAAGAAGAAGGACGCCAGATCCCCCGCTTGTTACTCACCCAGACCTAATGACCTTCTGAAAGATCGGGTCTTCGGGATCCAAGCCTCGGCACCACTCAGGTCTACTGCTGCGTGTCGTCCAGAATTTCTCCAGAGACTTACG
>VMBQ01001417.1:142928-182809 GCA_007657795.1 Dreissena rostriformis | reverse complement strand
TGTGCATAGTGCATTATGTTCAATAAATATAAAACATGAAGTGCTGTTATTTTTATTTAATGCATCATGTGTATGTTTTACATTAAACATAATTTTAAAGCATGAATGAACAATAATACAAATTATTCAATAAAGAAATAATAAAATGTTGTTTGTCATTTACTTCTAGAAAGCTTATGCTTTATTAGCGACTCACAAACTATCAATTAGCGGCATGTGACTTTAATGGCAGTCCAATATTAAATCAGCAACTTGCAAACAATAAATAAGCAGCCAATTAGTTCAATTCAACTATCTTTAATTGGCGTGGATTATACAAACTGTGTAATTAACACTGAAAGAGTGAATAAGGCTTACCAATATGCTGTGTACTGTGTAATGTGCTGTGAACAGAATGTTAGTGAAGATGATAAAGCAATATCATGGGATATATGTGAAAGATGGCAGCATCTGTCGTGTGAGACTGGTGTCAGTTTGTGGCAGTATCTAAAGATAATGAAAGGGGAATTTAACGTTGATTGGAAGTGTTGCGAATTTAGCCGACCAGTGGCGGAGGTTCCAATGGATTTTACACCAGAGGTACCGGAAGTACCAGAGGCTACATATGAGAGTTCTATATTGTCTGAACTCTCAGTGGATTATCGTAGAAGATAGGACCTTCAACATAACCCAGAAGGTTGATCAACCGAACATGTGGCTCAACAATTAAGTTTGGAAACTTCTATTGGATATGGTGATACCAAAAGATGGACCCCTAACATATAAAGTTGTGACCAGCGGCACAAAAAGAGAAGGAAAGAAGCTGATCAGCAGCGATGGACACTCCTTCACCGCAAAGGTATGTAAATAACAAGCAGTAATACTGATTAAATTTTAACTTTTGATAATAATAATCAGTATTAACGAGAATAACAATATTAATGAGAATACTAATATCAAAATCAATTATGAATTATTATTTAAATATTAATAATATTAAAACTTATTGTATTTATTGTTTCCAGCGTAGTGATGTACTGGACATGCAGTTCTGAAACAAGGCGACCAAGTGTTACGCGAACGTTAAACAGTTTGGGGACACCTTCACTGCATCGTTGGGTGGACACTCTCATCCCTAGAATACTGGGCGGCCAAAGCAAGTAAAGGCTCGTGCAGAAGTCGGGGATCGTTTCAAAGAAGAATGTATTCAAAACTGCAGCCAGTATAGTGGAGGACGTCCTCAAAGAGATCATCATGGCACATATATTTCTTAATTTCAGGGTGGCATCATAGAACTAACAATTGAGCAGAGCGTGCCAACCTAGGGTTTGACATGCTCGTCCCCCTGTTACGCCGTGAGAAAAATACGATGGACCTGCCGATCCGCCTAGTGTTGGAACACGCCCTGACTTGAGTGCTTTAAATGAAATTTAAAGAAGTCCATGGGAGACTCTTAGACATTTGGGACAAATACGAAGACAACAAGATGAAGACTACACAGCGACTGAGGTCAGGCAGCCACATCACAGGCCTGGGACCAGAAACAACTCATGATTAGATCAACAACAAGGAAGAATTCTGAAATAAACAGAAGTGTCATTATATCTACTATGTGTATAGTATGCCGTTTTATTTTTATTTCCCCCAGTCAATACTGGGGGACATATTGTTTTTGCCCTGTCCGTTTGTTGTTTTGTTTGTTGGTTTGTTTGCTACAACTTTAACATTTGCCATAACTTTTGTAATATTGAAGATTATTAGCAACTTCATGTTTGGCATGCATTTGTATCTCATGGAGCTGCACATTTTGAGTGGTGAAAGATCAAGGTAATCCTTCAAGGTCAAAGGTCAAATAAGTGGGTCAAAATCGCTCAAAAGGGGACAGTGTTTCACAAACACATCTTGTTGTATATATTTTTGTACTTGTGTATATTTGTATTGAAAAATGTTTTAATATATTTATGTATTCACTATCCAAATTAATAATGTATTATATAAAAATGGTTAAATATATCTTAAAATGAAATACATTTTAATAATGTATTATATTTAAAAAATAAATCATAAAATCACTTGAAATTCATGTAAAACATACATTTAACTTAAACATATAATCTTGAAATAAAATAATATTGTTTTTACATTGCACAGAGGTGACAATTAAAGGTTCGAAAGTATCCCATTATGCTTCACACCAATACAGTATTATTTACACCTATCCTGCTATATATTATCAGTGGGACTAAACGACTATCCTTTTTCAACACAAATATCATTGGCACAAACTGGTTGTGGCACAAAAACGTCCATAAACTTGTAGATTGTTAGGTCTAACCCTTTTTCCATTATGAATGTATGGGCTGAATGTTTATCCTTGTAACAATGTCATTATTTGCTTTTGGACTTAAAAATGATTAAAGTAAAGTGATTGCATACTTAACCCTTTGCATGCTGGGTAATTTGTCGTCTGCTAAAATGTGGTCTGCTAAATTTCTAAAATTAGCATNAGAGTAAATAATAAGATACTTACGTCGATTTGAAATTTCTAAGCGGGACCAATGTTGACAAATTTCTACTTAGCGTGCTAGCCAAAATGACGTCACGAACCACGTGGTATGGCCACACTGTGATACTACTTTGAAAAAGAGAACCATCTTAGAAGTGAATGATATTATGGAACATTTAAAATTTGTCTTGACCACCACATATTTCCAGTTTCGCGAAGAATTTTTTCAACAAAAGTTTGGCACGGCGATGGGTTCACCAGTGAGTCCCATAGGAGCGAATCTGTTTATGGAGTTGCTAGAACAGCAGGCAATTGCAACATCTCCCATAACATGCGCTCCTAAACTTTGGAAGAGTTATGTGGATAATATTATGGAGATCGTGAAGAAAGGGTTTGTGAATCAGCTGACTGAGCACTTTAACACAGTGGATACTACAGGCAGTATCAAATTTACAAATGATGAGGAAGTTGAGGGCAACATACCATTTCTGGAATCTTTAATAGTGAGAAATGAGGACGGATCGGTGAAGCTCTTGGTTTACAGGAAACCTACACATACAGATCAATATCTGCAATTCGACTCCCACCACCCGTTATCTCACAAATTGAGCGTGATAAGAACTCTAGTTGATAGATGTTTTACGATAGTGACCAATAAAGAGGATCAGAAAAGGGAACTTGACCACATCACGGGGGCGCTGAAAGTGTGTGGATATCAACAATGGACAATAAACAAAGTGATTAAAGACACTGAAACCAAGATATCAGAAAAACAGAAGGGGAAGGGTAAAAGGAGGAAAGAAAGGGATAAAACCAAGAACAAGTCGAAAGGTATGGTAGTTATTCCCTATGTGAAAAATGTATCTGAGACGCTGGCGCGAGTCTACAGAAAGCACAACATAGGTGTAGCAATGCGACCACACAGCACTCTCAGACGTTTTTGTGTACACCCTAAGGACAAGACGCTGACGGAAGAGGTGTGCGGCTGTGTTTACAAGATTCCATGCAAGAATTGTGAAACTGTGTATATAGGAGAAACAGGTTGCAAACTTGGTACTCGATCCAATGAGCACAAAAAAGACGCTAAGAACAGCCCACACGTTTTCACGCGGTCGGGAAGGAAACAATCGGAAACAATAGAACACTCCAGTGGGGTTATGAACCATATAGCTAGACACAACCATGTCATTGACTGGGAGGGGGAAAAAGTGATGGATAGGTAAAACAACACCGCAATCAGAAAACTTAGGGAATCGGTAGCGATAGCGAAGCAGAGACGGGTGATGAACAGGGACCAGGGGGCTACCAACTGAGCCCCATCTACAGGCCTTTTTTACTGCTGGGAACCAGTCCGGCAGTTAGCCCGCCCTGTGACGTTCACTTCCCGCGAAGTCACAGTCTGATGAAGATTCACCAATGGTGGATCGAAACTGTCACGGTATGTGAAATAAACTCTTGTAATGTACATATAAACTGTTTCAATAACATCTTATTAGTTTACTTGATTATTAACCATATGTTTTCTTATTTTCTTGTTTTAAATATATTTTTGTCTGTAAGTTGCTCAGATTGATTGTTAATTGCTTGTTGTCACTTAATGTTAACAAGCTTTTAAAGCTAAATACATGTCGTTCTTAGCATTATTTTAGAATAATTATAGGTACTAGGTTTAAACATTTAAAACTGAAAAATTTCTAACTTGGTGTAACATAGATGTTTTTTGTTATTTACAGTTGCCTTTCTCTAAGGTGACTTGTTGAAGGTGCTTAAATCTGTGATATATACTTCTATCTTATTATCTCTTCCTATGTCACACATCACAATATCTCAAGGACCACAATGGAAATAAGTGTTTTTCAAACGCTTTTTTGTGTCATCCTTGATATTTGATGATGGTTGTCATGGCTTCACTTATGTATTTGTTAATTCATGCATGTTTCTTTCTTACTTAAGTACATGTGTGTGTTATACTTGTATTGCCATGTATCCTTACATTGTATATTGAAATATATCACTCAATCAATCCATCAATCACAGTTAAGGCATTGTCAACAACACGTTGTTGAGTCCAAATTGATGTCAAATAGCAGTCTACGATACACCATTGGTACTGCTGTCATTTATACTGAAATCTTTATCAATCCAATACATAAAGTTCGGGAAAACATCAGTCTCAATAGAAAATAAAGCAATTTGGCACTCGATCTTTATAATAAAAAAATATGCCTGTCATCATTCAAACCGCCGGGCATCATAAGATGAGAAAAGTATGGTCTTAACTGAAGTCAAAAGTATTGTAAATGTAATGTTGTTAATGTGTATGTTTATTCGCATGCTGAACTTTCCTTTAAAAGTTGTAGTCTTTTAAGCATGCTCGAACTGCTGTTTACTTTAGCTATCGGGATCAAAGCTCATGTATAAGTTTATTTTATGTAGCTTGTCTAGTATTAAAAAGACAATGTCAACAAAAAGATCGCATAACATTTTGAAAAACCCATGCTCAAAATGTTGCGATTTTCCTTTTGTCCGCAAAACATGTCAATTGTTAATATGTTTTGGCTATGAATAGATTGACTGAACAAAGCATTTATCTGACCTCCATCAAACACTGAATATAAATAAATGGAATTCCGTGCTCAAGCCCCTGAAATGACTGTATATCCATAATGATATATAAATCTATATACAGAAACAGGTGGTGTGGTCAAATATTTGGCGTGTATAAACTGATAAACGATATAGAACAATGTGGTGGCAAAAAAAGACTCTAAGACACGTGTTTCGATTACTTCAGTCTTGTACCGATTTATGAGCTTCATTGAGGGCCTAATTAAGAAAAAAGATTATTCTTTTTGACAGCGTTTGCGTTGCATTGCCACCAGCTTAACATAATTAAGTACACAAGTACTAGAGTTGATCTAGATATTCATAGTCGTTCAACAACAATATATTGATAAACAATAATATGTATCAACAATTTTCAGTTTCATTTTATAGTAAAAAGCACGACACCTATTCGATGGAGATAGATTTTACCGCGATGTCCCAACTGTGCAATTTCCTAACGTTATTTGCTAACATAGTCTGACACCATATCCACGACGACGCGGCGATCTAAATAACTGTTGTTTGGATACGTGGCCATATGTATGCCATATTATTATACAAGAAAATAACTATCCATTTTTAAACATTGTGATTTTTGTTGTAAAGAACCATTAATAGTTGTTTCTATGAACTGGAAAGATGAAGTACATAATGCTTTTGAAAGCGATTGTCCTTAGTAATCCAGATAAATGATTATCTTAGGCATGTTTCGATAATAGTTAAGTAACGTAGTGTTTCCATTTATAAATTGGCTTTTAATGAACCCAGTTTAATTTTTGAAAATTGAAATATCAAGTACTTTTTTAATATATTTGCAGAATAACTTGATGCTTATTTGTAAACAACATATCATAATGCAAATGGTCGTCATTTTTCAGATAACACCTTGGCTTGTTGTCTTTTGGACTGCAGGTTATAATTCCACGATTTTGTGTTATGGGCTAGGAGTTGGTAATACGAGCATAATTTATACTTCTTGATACGAACTTTCTTCCAAAAGTTCAAAAGAATTCTGCTGTTAATCCACCGGAACCTAGACTTATGTCGCGTTTCATATTTGTAAATGTTATTGATACGTCTTTAATATTAAGCAGTCCATCTAATGATTCAAATTGAACTGTATTTAATTTTGGTATCTTTAAATAAGATAAATCTGCTGTTATATCATAATTAATTTCATTATCATTCCTTTTGGATAATGTTTGAGAATGACACATCTTCGTTTAGAATATCATTTTGCTCATGTAACTTAGTGCTGTTTTCCAATTCAATAAACGGTGTCGACTTGTTAACATAATGATTCAATTAAAGAGAGCAAACGTATTTACAAGGTTTTTACCCATCTTCAATCAATTAAACTATAACAAAAATAATGGATCCTTTACGTTCATTTTCCCTAACATTTTAAGTTATTTTGTAGGTCAATACGTTGGTCTTAATCAGTTCCAGTTAATGATGATTGAAGTATATAAGTTTCGTAATTAAATATAGTAATGGTTTGTAATTTATCAGCTTAACTTTATATGTTTCCTTCTAAGTTCCATGAGTTATGTTTCTAGGAATAACTAATCAATTATAAAACACTGTGTGTTTTCTTTGGTTTCTATGTTGTAAATGGGAACACAATATTGATGTTCAATATGTTCATCCAAAGAATGAATGCGGTTAAATACTCAATATCCTTTAAAGGTAACCTGTTGGATTTCCAGAACTCTTTTCCATGTGCTGTATCCTCAGAATTCATCTCTAGGACGATAATGGAATGATCTGATTTATAACATGAATCAATATTTGATTCTCTAATTGTTGATGACAAACTATTACAAGTAAGGAAACACATCAAATCTAGTGATGCTAAAATGGTGTTAACCGTCTCAATGTATTTTGTACGGTAGTGTCTCTAATAAAAGATAGAAGCTGTTTTCTTGCGTTTTGATTATTATTATTATGTTATGTACACTTTTGATAGCCCAAGGTAACTTAAATACACAATTACAGTTTCCGCAAATGATATTCGTAAGTTTGAAAAAAAAAAACAAAGGTCTGTAAAAAAAAAAAATGTGATCGTATCTGAAGTACAGTGTTTCGCCATAATTAAAACCTGGTATATATGTCAAATCAAATAGCATGTAGTAACCTATAGAGTCACTTTCCATTTTATTTACTGCGATAGGTAATATTTTTTTGTAAACACAATGCAAACAATTTCAAAACTCAAATCATATTCTCCGTCCCATTCTGAGCATAATTATATTATTTATAGCAGTACTAAAATGACAGCCTTGAGACAACAATATAAAAGACAGCTCCACGTTTTTGACTGTTATTGAGTCCCCTACAGTTATATGAGATAAATTTAAGATTATCCATGTATATACCGGCAATAGGAAAAATTTGCCTTAACATATACATTGCTAGAAAGATGTATTGGTAGGCAGTTAACAGCATTTCTATCTTTTAAATTATGGTGCAAGCAATTCAGCTCATTAAACACAAACATTACAATGTAACAAGATGTACTTAAGTTCGGTCAAGGTATGGGGAAATAAATACGGTTACAATCAAACAGTGAGTTTAATTTACATTAAAATACATTATTTTGTTAAACATATATCGTAGCTTACATTCTATTGCATCAGTGGTGTCACCTAACCACATCACATGGCGAACATAGCATACAATAATACGATGAGACAAAACACCAATTCGTGTATATATAAACTGCTTACAAATAAAAGGCATGAACTTTGATCACAAGTACACAATAATGGAATCTTTGCAAGCTATTTCCCTTCATAAATAAATATATTGATTTATATTGCAACAAAAGTATGTCCTCAAATATACAATAAGAGATATCAGAAAGTTATTGTGATGCGCCACAAATGAGCAAAGGTGGATTCTTTTGTGTTTTTTTTTTAATTTCCGCTATTAACAAAATAGGTAACCTAACTACACATATAGTTGAAGAAAACAGATTGTTACAGTAACTTTCTTTTGCATGCTTTTAAAATATTTATTACTTTAATATTTACATATTAATTCATTTAATACTTAATTGATATTACGATATTACGAGGAGATAAAAACAGAAATGGGCACACCAGAAGACCTAGAGGCGTCAACAAGAGTAAAATGTATTCGGTATTGACGTAATAAGCGCTTGGCTTTACTCCCGTTTACGTCATAATTTTTACACTATATTCACTATCAGAACAATTGCTTTATAACCCTTAAAGAAAATCAAATAAGAATACTGGTCATGTATTCAACAACCCANATTACCCCCCTCAAAAAAAAAAAAAAAAAACAAGAATTCAATTAAACATGGCTTTGTTTTACCAACATGTTTTACCAATTTCGCTTATGACATTATGACATATGACACCGTTTAGAATACATGATTCTATATTTTTGCAAACATAGTTACGAAAAAATAGTCTGATATATAACGTTTCTATTTTAAATAAGTTCAGTTGTAATTCTTATATGTATGCTTCGGATTTGAAAAAGGTTGGAGGCTGTTTCTCTTGACATCGAAGCGTACGGTGATTCGAACGACGATCAAATTAAAAAAAATATAATCGAAATCAACATACGAATACACCATATTTGAGGGTTCGACCTCAATTGCGGACAGCAACAAAAACAGCTCATCAAACAGTTTTGGCATATTCACAATTTTACAACGACGCCTAATTTTTTTATTACGTGGATATAAAATCATGAATTTCCACATAAGTTAATGATACGCACAATTGCTAAACTAGTTTGCATTGTTTCGTATTTCTTGTTTTGGACAAGCACATTAAGCAAATGAACACAATATCTTGCCACACGCTAGCACAGTGACCAAGGTTTTTTGCTTTATGCTATCATACTTTAAAATATGTATTATCTCATTGTATGCATATCAATTTAATCGTTCCCGAATACAATGAATTAAACGATGTTGTGCATGACCTTATTCAATATCAACATTTCCATCGGACATGTCAATGCACAATTACCAACAATGCCTTCCCGGCGATGAAGTGTTATGGAATACATAATTGTTCATTTTTGCAAACATAGCTACCAAAGAATATTTTCATTAATCAAGTTTCTTTTTTAATTATATCAGTTGTAATATTAGTGTGTATTCTTGGGATTGAGAAAAGGTTTATCGCTGTAGCTCCTTACATCGAAGCTAACGATAATTCGAACGACGATGAAAGGTTCGACCTTAATTGAATACAGAGACGTTAACAAATCATCACGGTTTGGCATATTCACAATTTGACAATGACTCCTACTTGTTTAATTACGTGGCTATAAGATAATGGAATACCAGATACGCTAATGATACGCACAATGACTTAACTATTTTGCATTGTTTCGTATTTCTTGTTTTGGAAGCACATTAAGCAAATGAACACAATGTCTTGCCACACGCTAGCACAGTGACCCATGTGTTTGGCTATATGATATCATACTTTAAAATATATATTATCTTATTGTATGCATATCAATTTAATCGTTCCCAAAAAAATGAATTAAACGATGTTGTGCATGACCTTATTCAATATCAACATTTCCATCGGAACATGTCAATGCACAATTAACAACAATCGCTTCCCGGCGATGAAGTGTTATGGATTACCAGATTAAACACTATAAATAAAGTGACAAACAAACTTGGTATATAAACCACGCTAAACTTCAGCTCAAACAGTAGGAGAAATATCTAACTTGAAAATGAATTCGTTCCTTTTTGCCATGCTGTGCATTGGTAAGCAAAATCATAATTAAATACGTAACTGTTCTAATTATATTTGAAATCTTTCGGGCATGTAATGCACTATTATGTATTTTAATTATATGTACAGTGATATATATTTTAAATAAATATTTATGATATGTAATATTTTAAAAATATTTTATCTTGAATAGTATACCAAATTTAATGCGTTTTAAAACGGCGTGAATTTGAATTCAAACTTCATTAACTCTATGAAAGGGATTTCGCAAATACATTACATGTAACAATAATCTAATTATATAGCTAGCTGCCAAGCAACTGTCGGACAACCTACTAACATAACATGTGTTGTGTGCGCCGGTAAGACGTCGGGGGATTTCTGTCACAAGGAGGATAATACCCATTCGAAGTACAGCACCGCGAGTTGTCCAAATTGTTTGAAGATTACTGACACAAGTACTGGAGGTTGGTTATATATATAATTATAATTACTATGGATATATTGCGCCTACTTGTTAATATAATTTTAAGAATCTGCAGTTCTGTATGCGGATATACGCCACAATTTAGTATTGTTTTAGCATTGACATCAAAATAGTAAAACATGTCACTGTAAAATATAAAATAAATATTAATTATCTGAAATGACTGAAACAGTATAATGAAATGAAAAATAATATGTATTACTATATATGGCTTTATAGTTTTTATTATATCGCATTTTGTTCACATTATTACCATTTTACAAATAAGTCACTGTCATACGCAAATGATTCCGATCCGACGGCGTAATGGTTTAGCTAAAACAAACCAATCGACGTGCATATAATTTTCCCGCTTTTCCGTTTAAAAATAAAAATTAATGAATAAGCCACAAAACTCGTCCAAAAAAACGCGAACAAATGGAACATGCGTTGTATGAAACTTATTAAGTATTTGTGTTATAATTATAATAAGGGTCTGCACAATTTTTGAAACTCCCATCTTATAAATCTAAGAACAAAACCAATACTGGTGGATTGAATTCACCTTCATTCACCTTTATAAGTTTCATTCGAATAATTATAGTTGATTAGGTATATAAAGGACCACGTACGTGTTTATCATAGGAATGCAATTATGCTCTAGCAATTGGAGTTTCACTTCTTTATATGATTTTTAAATGATTGTTTGATGTCAACTTAAGGACGTATGCTGCAGTTGCAATGAAACTTTTGCTATACCTAAATTTGATAATTTTGGTATTTAGCTAGAGCCATGTGTTATTGATATAAAAATAAAATAGTTAAACCACTAAGGCTATGCTTTGCATTGACCGTTCCACGGGGATGACCCCAGTTGTATTAATAAGTGTTTGTTTTTGTACTGTGTTATGTCCCGTGTCTGAGTGTATGGCAATGGGCCATATTTAAATATTGACATTACCGGAGCAAGTTTATTAATTCTCAATATAGTATATGTATAAGTTGGCAAATAAGTGAGAAATGAGTTACCAAACGTGTATGTAAAGGTTGCGCTGGTAATAAAATGTTTCACTGTTTCTATAATTGATGTTCGTGGTTGTTTAGTCTGTGTTTTTGTTGCTTTCAGCCGTACGGCGGGACTGTGTAACAGAACAGGGCAACCAATGCTACACTATTGACACCGTGACCATATGTATTTGTAATACTGGTTGGTGTAACTCGGACAAACAGACAACGACAACGACAAGTAAAACAGTTTCTCAACCAAGAGGTGCAGGCTCAACGGCCCAACTGAACGCACTGCTTTTTAGTAGTGTGTGTATAATACTAAATATTTAATATGGCCCTCCGTTGAAATCTGTTAATTATCGTTACCCAGTCTACATTAAAGTCAATTACTCATGGTGGTCTGGTTCCAAACTCGACAGTTGCAATATTTAAATGAGTTTAATCCTATTCGATAATTATGTGTATATGGATTGAACAATTTTTGGAGCAAAGTTATGTGTAAAAATTCGCGTTGACACCAAATCCTTACATATAAATATCGCATGCGTGTCTAATATATGTGTCAATAATTACATTACATATATGTGTTTGTTGTTGAGGAACTGCACTTTTCAGACCGATTAAACAACAAATGGATAACGATAATCAACGGATTTCAACGGAACATTCATGAGAGTCATTGTGTGTGTTTTGAACTGCACTGTATATATGCAAATGGATACTTCATTCAAATTTAAAAGTATATGGTGTTAAAGCTGCTAGGTCACAAATGTTGAGGCGAATATACATGAATGCAACAAGTTCTTCGCAATATCAGGAATACGATATCATCCGATTCAGTTAATTAAGCATGGTTTAATAGGGACATAAAAATATAAATTATATCGGACTAAACGACTTTTTGGGACGGTCTTTCTAGAGATTATGACTTTTTTGTTATTGATTGGATAATTGTTAGTTTAACACTTGAGTGTAATATTATTTGTTTAAAAAAATGCCTGTGTATATATAATACATTTATTAATTTAAGTGTATTCATGAATTCTTCTTTAAATATAAAATTATTATCCCTGAAATCAATTATTTGTATAAGTGTATTGTTGTTGGACGACTGAATATTGTATTATTATTATAATTTTGGTAATATACACATTCGTTGGAATGAAGGAATTAAACTTTGATGTTTTCGAACGAATATCAATGAGTAATTTATAAACTCGAAACTGATCGATCTAAAAGTTCATAGATTTTACCCATATTCGTTTCGTATTATATTGTCGAATGCATAAAACAATATTCGTGTAAAATCTCTTTTGTTTCATTACATTATGTGGAGACTCTCGTGTGATAATATTTGAATAATCTTAAATACGGTCCACACCATTGATATACTAAACGATATGGTACACACCTTTTGGCAAGTGCACAATAAGGTATGTCAAATACACTTGGATATATTTAGCTTATGCAAGGCATTACATATTGCTTTAAAAATATTTAACCGACTTACATGTGTTATTGATTTTATTAGATACGCGATTGGCTCTGAATAAAACGTAGCATTCGTATTATTAATTGTGAATCGATTCGATATACTTGGGAATGAGTGCTATTTTAGTTGATTAAATAGCTACCAATGTATAAAGAGACCATTAAGCTGTCTTTGTTGTCTAAGCTGACTTTAAAATGTCAATTGTTTTTGTTTTTTTATGTTTGGTGTGCGAAACATTATGTTACCGTTTTATTGGTAAAAAACAAGTCAATAAATGCTATAAAATAACTCAGTAAAACCTCGCGTTGTAAGGTGGCATGTATTATTTGTGATGTTTCCGCAACTCGAGATAGTCCTAAATAATTCCTTGCAAAAGCAGTGTGAAAAGCCAAAAACAATCGCTATAAGCGTCGATTCAACTGTCATCGGTTGGTCAACCATAAAATATCCAAGTTGTGAAAAGAAGATTTTATTAAAACCTAGATCCAAAAGTCATCTTTTTTCAACCAAAAACAAACGAAGTTTACTTACAAAAAGTGTACATGTATGAATCTACAACGATATTGTTGTAGTTGGTTTTAACCCATTGTTTAAGTTATATACGAAAGAAAGTCGTTTTCCTGAACCCACTACTGGCTATAAGTCTACTCACCATAGTTTCTTTTATGGAATAAACACATGTTGTCAAGTTTGTCACATCTTAGCTCCCATGATGAGTTGTTTCCCCGCACACGGCACAATCCGTACATTTAACAAAATCATCATTTATTTACTTTTCCATTTCGAAACAGTTGGTGTAAGCGGGTAATTCTTTATGGATATACTTTCTATGATCTACAAACAAATAGACAAGTTATCCACCAAAGAAATAACCCATAGGATACAAGTTCAACTACTCGAATATTGCACCTAAATTAATCGCGTGAACACAATGCTCTAAGTTTGTCTAAGACGCTGCGTCCATATTCACAACCCACAACTAACCGAGTATATAATATGCATGAAAAATACATTGAAATACAATAACTCTCACTGGAATAATTTGAGCCATGTATTCCAACCATATTTTAATCAAATGATAGCACTAGTGTTATAATACATCCAACATACAGACGCACTACATATTTTATTCCTACTGTGCTTTATAAAAATGTAAACACAGCTGATTGACGCAAGCAATCGATTACTTCAAATGCACGTTAAGTTTGGCGTTATATTTTGCATTGAATACAAACAATGATATGAACCCTATATTGGCTCAAAAGCATAACATCTTGAAATGTATTCGTTTAACCGGAAATAAAGGGCCAAACAAAAAGCCCGCGATGTACATGTAGGTCATAGATAAAGGCTGGCAGGCTTATAAAGCACAAGTTTATTCGACACCCAGAGCTTCATTCTAAAAATCATTTAGTTTTAGGATAAATTTTAACAACGACTACTGAAATTTGATTGTTGGTTTTGTTGGTTTAGTTTGAGTTTGAAAACGTATGGTGGCACATAGTTGACATGTGCATGTTTTTTTATTTATGTTGTATGAAATCACTCATCGAAACGAGATAATTGATAAGTGGGAACGACATTCTCAAATCGTAGTAAATATATATCCCATCAATCAGAAACCAAACAGCACGATAGCATTTAAAAGCGTGAATCCGTCCGTGGTTAGGGAACCAGATAGTGTTATAAGAAAAGAAGAAATATAATAAAATCATTGAGAATCCGGACATCGATCACATTATCTCTCACATGCTAAGCGAGCGTTCTTCAACTTGAGCTAATAACTCTAATCTGTGAAATATGAATGTACTTTTGCTGTCTTCTTATGCCTAACACGAGATGATGAACTTAAGTTGTTGTTTCCATTATAATCAAAAAACAATTTGTAGAAAGTACGTGTACATATGAATAATCAGCAGTGTGGTGCAGTGTAAGGGTGATGAACCATAGTTAAATATTTTACTTTTGCTGTTGAGAGTCATCTGATTTATTTTAGATCGCTATATGTATATAAATCTCGTTAAAGCCTCACCTCTAGGCTGCTGTATTATTATGATACTGCACAATCTTTAAAGGTTCGCCAATTGGTATACGGTTTTAGTAAACATAAATCATGGCGTAATGAATAAATAAGACAGATGTCCATATTTTAAAAAATTAAGTTAACCTTTTGCGCACACCGATTGTGTGGATATGAAATAAAAACAATGTTGAAATAGTTGATAGTTGACTTAGAGTAATTCTCCTATAGTATGCTTACTATTGTGTTTTTGTTTGTATCTGTATTAATTCTTATATAAAATCGAGATGATAACCTTCAACCGTTTTTTCCATTCCATTCAATAACAAATATTAAATGTAAAGCAGCATTAAATCATTGAGAATTTCGTTTTCGAAAGTAGCGCCTAAAACAACGAGTTCTTCTGTCTGCAAGTTAAACGAAATTAAACAATCTCATGTAAGTATTTGTGTCGTCTGCGATATCCTATGTGTGTTTGCAAGCTTTTTGCACCTTTCATTGGGTTCTTAATTGCAAGAGTGCTTTCAGTGGCATGGGGCTTTAGTCGAAAGTTCCCTTCTGACATCGTGTTTTGTTCGTTGTCAGCTTTCATGTGAGATGCTTATTTGCGACTCTTTATTTATATATGTTCGTGTTTGAATCCTGTTGAATATGTTTTCTTTCCTACTGACACTTTTTGCGAACACCGATGTGTGATTGTGCGGACATGAAACAAAAACAGATATTGTTAAAATAGTTAGAAACTGAAAGATCCAGAATAAGCAGAGACATTTCAAGTACAGATAGGTGGCAAGTTTGCCCTGAACCTTTTTGACAATGATATCGACTATCATCAACAACATCAATAAAGAGAATCATAGAGAATGAAGAACAAGCTATGGGTGACGACCTATATCATTGACCTCTGAGACAGGAACTGCAACGGCCTCAATAAACACCCAATTCAACGGAACCGCAGTCTCATTCAGAACGATCTCCTGTCAGAAGCGAACGACAAAAGTCCGTCCATAATAAAGGCAGAGGTGGAGGAGGCAGTGTGCAGTCTGAAGGCAGGAAATTTCCGGGAGCGGAACACGTCCTTTTCTAGCTGATTAAACACGGATGAGAGGCAACGACTGTAGTTATGACGGCACTATGAAGGAATACCTTGGAGGAGAAGAAGTGGACCAAGGAGTGGACCCAGTCTCTGGTCGTGCCAAAGACATGCCACGCATCATCTTCAGACGACTAAAAACTAAGGTTGATAAACTGCTGCCGTAAGAGCAGGCTGCATTCAGAGCTGGACGGAGCACATAATAACAAATCTTCAACTGCAGAGTCATCATTGAGAAACGCCTTCAACAACAACATGGCCTCTTCCACAACTTTATCGACTTAAATGAAGATTTCGACAGCGTGTGGCATGATGGACTATGGCAGGTTCTGAGAGGATTCAAGATTGACGAAGGCCTGGTGCAAATAATCCAAGAACTCTATGGACACGCCAGCTGCTCTGTTCTTCTCGATAGAAAAATGGTTGATTTCTTCAGGATATCAGTTCTTCTCCACCAGGGAGTCTCTCCTCGTCCTGTTTAATCTTTTTCTCTAGAAGATAATGCAGGAGACCCTCAAAGACCACTATACCTCCATATCCATTGGTGGCAGACCCATCTTAAACTTGAGATTGGCTGATGACATTGACCTCATGGGTGACACAGGCAGTGAACTCCAAGATCTCCCCCCATAGACTTTATGAAAGAGCAGGGATGACAGTCAGAATGGTGAAGTCGGAGGTCGTGGTGAACAGCACGAACAACACAAGGGCAGATATCGCCATGAAAGGCAAGAAGCTGGAAAAAGTGACCAGCTTCAAGTACTTAGGCTAACCCTGTCCAAGGATGTTACCAGTACCGTTGTGGTCCGAATAAGCATTGTCATGGCGACCGCAGCGATGGCTAGGCTGAGCAGGTTGTGGACAAGCCCCAATAGCATCCCAACCAAGCACAGGCTCTAAAGGTTCCTCGAAGTCTCAATCCTTCTGTACAACTTCGAGACCTGGGCATTTCACACAGCCACATAACGCATTATACAGGCATTTGAATACAAGTGTCTACGAAGACTGCTCCGCATCTCCTGCATAGAGCATAATTCCAACGAGTACGTCTGGAACATGACAGCAGCACATTTTGGCCCACAAGAACCACCCCTGGAGTTCGTCAAACGACAAAAGCTGGCTTGGTTTGGACATGAAATCAGGCACGATTCTCTGTGCTAGACTGTCCTCAAGGGCACGCAGCGGAAAGTCGCCACCAAGGCCGTCAGAAGAAAAGCTGGATGGACAATGTTAAAGAGTGGACGTCCCTCCCCATTGATGAGCTACTATCCCAGCAGCCTACAACAGAACTGACTTGCGGAGGACCTCTGGGTCGTCGTCCCTCAGCCCCCACTCGTCGGGCCGGTCAAAGGGATGATGCTTATGCCGACGCCGCCGCCGACGACGACGACGACGAAGACGACTACGCCAACGACGACGCCGACGACGACGACGACGACGACGACGATGATGATGATGATGATGATGATGATGATGATGATGATGATGATGATGATGATGATACAGACTGCAATTTTCTTAAATTATAAATCAAATAATAATAATATCGTTTTATAACAATAAAAGTACATTGTCACAATGTATGTCTTTCCAGAAGTAACAATGGTAGGCTAATTCAAACGAGTGAAATCGACTGGGCACTGGCGTTCTAGTAGGCACTAGGCCGACTCGGGGCCAGGGGCGTGGGCCCCAAAAGTTCCACTGCCTATGGGCCTTCGCTGCTAATCCGGCATTGTCTGTGCTCAATCGCCGCGAACGTTTTTGAGCTTATTTGCTACTCTTTGTGTAAATTGTCGTGTTTGATTATTATTGAATATGTTTCGTTTTTACTTATACCTTTTGCGAACATTGATGTGTGATTGTGCGGACATGAAACAACCACATATATTGTTGAAAAAGAGGATGAAAAGATAGGAGAATCAGGATGTCAACAATGTTAATGTTTGCAGTAATAGAACCCACGTCCGTACAGTATATGCTTCCTCAGAGAACAAAAAAAACATACAGTTCGATGCATACAGCATTTTCATAAAATCAAGTGGCATTGTGAAAGGCAACACAAAATTTTCGCATTGACCAATCGTGCGCTCATTTTGTAGGCTGAATCACCAACAAAGCCATTGTTGTATTTATACTTTTTTATTATTAGTTGAATACAATCGCATACCCACCCGTGAATCTTCTGTAGACTCAAGTGCTAAGGGGGCTATAGATTGCGGATCGACATTCATCAGCAGCATGGAGTCCCTCCGTCGTCAATGTTGCACCCCTGAACCATGGTCATCTCGGGAGGGTTGGGACACCGTAGCTACGGTGTGAATGTCGATAGCTCTAATTTTTCCAGTTTGTCTCTTCTCGCCTCAGTCACAGCCAGCTAGACTTCCTCTCTGCAGCTCGGTTCAGTTTCCGTATAGTCCGCCGTCTATCCTTGCCAGTAGATCCGACTGCTGACATCAGTCGGCACACAGATTGTGCACAAAACCCTCTAGCGCATACTTCTATGGGGAACAACCAAGTACGCCAGCCTCTTTAGTTTTAAGCTTCTAGCAGCTCTGTCTACTTGGCCTTTTTCTTTTGTGTGGGCCTCCTCACATGTGGTTTCCCAAGGTACGGTTAACTCGATCAAAATGAGTCGTTTCCCCGCCTGGGACCACAGCACGATGACGGAACTGATGTTTGTCTGTACGATACTTGGGCAGACCAGCTTCTTGTCAAGGTCAACCTTTATGTTTCATCCGGTTGCGCCGTCGTGGAATACGATTGTCTGTGTCGGCTGTCTCTGGGCAGTTTCGCCCGGCTTCACGATGTTGATTATCTGTTGTCGCGGCAAACTACTGCGTCTTTTTTACTTTCTTGATCAAGCCAGTCAGCCACTTCTCTGATGACGTTGTCGTGACGCCATCTGTATCTTCCGTGTGACAGAGCGGTAGGGAGACAAGAAAGAACATGTTCGAGAGTGCGGGGAAGATAAAAAAAAGTTTGCATTTAGGATCTGGTATGAGTCCCCGACGGCATGGGTTTGCGGGGATGCCTAAATATGAATGAAATTCTGACGGGGTCATCCTTGCAGATGTCGTCCCAGGTCGATTTCCTCTCTAGTGTAGTCCGTGTTTTCCATGCTCCCTGTGTTCCCATTTCTTCCGCTCTAGCTTGTCTTTTGTTTTCTTCGTCCGTCCTGACTTCTGCCTGGATCATGGTGCACCTCTCTTTCTTGTCTGCTCGGCTCCACAGCAGCGTTTTGTCGCTACAATCCCCTGACGTCCGACATAAGTCAATCCTACAAAATATCTGTTCTTGAGCGAATTCTCAGCTTGACCGACAGTCTCTGTAGCCGTCCATTTCCTTCTGGTGCGGGTAACAATGCCTGCTTCTCGGATCTGCTTATCTGGGGAGTCTCTTAGGTTGAGACCAGTCCCGTCTTGGCTGTCCTTTCACCAGTGAGGACAGTGGGAGTTGAAGCTTGTTGCTCTTTCCGTACAGTCCTTCGCCGGAGAAACTGGGGGGTATTCCTAGCCACTTCCTTAGGTGTCGGCTAGTGATTTTATCTAAGGCTTCTATTACTGTGCTCGATACCTCAAACAGCATAATTGGCCAGATTAGCCTTGGTAGTAAGGCATGCTGGTATAGCCAGACTTTGAACTTTCCAAGAAGGTTGTTGCGGTCTACCTTCTTCAGTCCCTTTTCTACCTGATTATTTAGCTTTCTGACGTTGTCGCTCTCCTGTATGTTTGCGTCAAACCATTTCCCAAGACATTTGATAAGGCTCTTCGTTATCTCCTCGATCAGTACTTGGAGGGTGGATCTATCTGTCGGTTTGCCCTTCATTGCGATCAGAGATCTTGACTTTACTGCCTTGAATTTCATCCTGGCCCATGAATCAACATCCATCTCGCCTGTACATGTGGTCATCCATGAAGCCTCGACTGGATGACTGGTAGATCTCTGATTCCGTCTTTGGTCCCCGGGTCTCTCTGAGGGCTGCATCGCTCAGAAGATTCATTCCCATGATGAAGAGTATCACAGAAACTGTGATACTCTTCTTCTTTTCCAACTTCTGCCAGTCCGTCAGCTGGTCACCTACGGAGAATCGGAGCTTGATACCATCCAGATAGCTCGTGATGATTTTCTTGGTACTGGCTGGAACATGGTTGTTTTGGAGGGATGTGTAAATCAAATGGTGAATGGTGGAACCATATGAATTGGCGAGGTCGAGCCAGACGACTGTGAGGTCCTTCTTAACTGCCGTTGCTTTTCGTATCAGTTGGGTAATCGCACTGGTGTGCTCTACACAGCCTGAGAAACCGCGAATGGCTCCCTTCTGAACAGAGGTGTTGATGTACTTGTTGGCTGTAAGGTAGGTCGTAAGTCTTCTGGCGATGATAGCGAAGAAAGTCTTCCCTTCCACGTTTAACAGTGAAATGTCCGGAACTGGTCGATGTTCTTGAAGCTCTTTTCTTTGGGTGTGAAAATTCCTTCTGCCTCATTCCAGGCTGCTGGTGCGTCGCCTTTCCTCCATACCACCTTTAGGAGTCTCCATAACCTGTTTAGTAGACGATGGCACATTGTGTACACTTTGTACGGGATGGCGTTAGGTTCAGAAACAGAACCGAACCTTGCATTCTTGATGACGCCCTTTACTTCCCCAGTGTTGGCTCTGATGTAATGAGTTCAACCTCTGGAGGTGCAGCTTGTATTATGCGATACAGATTTTTAGTGCATTGTTCCTTCTGGCGTCGGAATGCGTCTCGTGGAGGTATCTTTCTACCTCTTCCACTGAGGTTTCGAGAACTCCTGACCGCTCCTTGTCTCGTAGATTACGAGCAAACGTGTATGTGTAAGCCAGGAAAATGTATATGTTTATTGTACTGCCCTGTATAACATTCGTTTACCTGCTGTCGTGAAATTTTACGAACTACAATTCGTATGTGTCAATATTATTATCCGTTGAAATTAAGTACAAGTGGTTAATATTACAAAATGGGCCTGATATGAACAAAGTCGATTGTTGGTGTAAATTCTCCGACTTTCTATTTTTGTTTGCAATCTCTTGGATTCTTTATTAAGCTTCTGATAAGATCGCGGAATCATTGTAACTTATAAAATTTTGAACTATTTAGATGCAACAGTGTGTTTTTAAATATAAAAATAGAGCAGAAAATTTTGTGGAAAAAATGTGGCGAATAAAATTAGATCAGCCTAAACATTCGCTACAGCTGGTATGATACTGTTTAAACATTGGCGGCTGTTTGTTAGTTGTGTTTGTTTGTTTTTGTTTTTAATTGGAGAGATCTTTAAATAACGACAATTTTTGAATAACCCCAATTATATCACGTAAACATAATTTAATAATAAATATATAAATACTTTCAAATTTGAATTTGATAAAAGTGATAGAATAGTAATTTTAGTCTTTATGAATATATGACATTTTTCCAAACTAAGAACAAATACTGCAATATCCAGAAATGTATGTTAAATACCGGTGGCACCAGTTTATTGTGTCACGTTTTGCTGTGAGGAAATGATTACAGTTGTACTACCTTAAGGTCATCGTCTGTCCAAGAATGCGTAGTGATACCAAGATCTATTAATACGCTATTAGATCTTTGACGCTATTTAGAATGTTCAATTATGAACGGGAGTAAACAGTACGAGGAGTTTGGTACTTGACGTGTGCACTAACATTTAACGTGATGTAACCTTTTACCGGAAGTAAATAATGGTCCGATTTGATAAGGTGGGTATCCGTATGTTGTCGAACAAAATCATCTACTATAATTATTATATATTGTTAAAGTCAATTAGTGATCATGTGAGAATTTAAATTGTATATCAATGCGTCCAAATGAATTGGTTTAAAGTTAATCGTTCAACTGCAAAGTGAAAAAAGAACTGAAACCGTATTCGGATCTTGAATTTCGGATACAATTAATACTGTGGTCTTAGTTTTAATGCAATGGGTACCAATATACTTTTAAAATGCGATAATTTTAATGATTATATCCATGTCATGAAATTCTATAGTGTTTTATCTTTAGCTATTAACTAATATATCTGTCACATTACATGTATGTGTAATCGTTCAATTGCCTGCCCTTTCAAAATTCAATAATGATTTTCTTGTGTATATGATTTCAGGTTTAACCTCTGAATCCTTGCAGAAGCCTGTATCAAGATGTTTGGCCTCGTTCGTTTCGGCTACAGCTATATCCAGTATGCCTTTGACTATGCTAGGGGTTTCTGGCCAATCAGATGGCTCCAGTTGGTTCGAACTTATCCTGCGACTGAGGACACAAGGGCCAAGGTGCATGATATTATCCAGCAACTTTACCAACACAGACGTGGGGAAGGTAACATTGATCTGGACAAGATATGCAGGGACATTATGCAGTTAAATGTTCATGAAAATGTCTCTGAAATCAAGGATGAGATTCATGGTTTGGACATCCTGCAGCATTGTATTGTTTTAAATCAAAGTCATCTAGTGGAAATTTTGTTGCAAAAGCTTTCCCAATATACGCAAGTCGGATGCAACTCGCCAGCACATTTAGCTGCCACCATTGGACATATAGAAGTCCTTAAGTCAATAGTAAACAGAAGGCCATTTGATTTGTACAAACGGGCCGGATTGTGCTATCCAGATATACATGAGCCCGTGGCTAATTATCGAAGAATGGGTTTCATGTTTAAAGATGTGTTCAAGTGCGAGGAAGAAAGGCTTTTACCAGTTGAATGGGCCATAGTTGGTGACCATGTGGATTGCGTGCAATGGATGATTGATGAAATGCAGGTGATGGGTGGTAGAAAATTCAACCTACCAAAATTCCTTCATTTTGCATCTCAGAGGGGCGCTGCCAAATGTATTGATTTCTTCATTAATCGCTATCCAGAGTACATCGACCATGTTAATAAATGTGGAGATGTTCCATTGCTGGAAGCTGTGGTTTGGGGAAGAAAGTGTTCTAAGGTACTCATTGAGAATGGCTCAAATGTTAACAAGGTTGCACGGAATGGGGACACCGCCTTGCATCGGCTTTACCGTAATGATATAGATGGAATCTTTGCAATATATGACACAACAAAGTATCTTCTGACAACAGGCATTGAGCAGTTGGTAAACACTATCAATCTTCGTGGAGAGACGGCATTACACTTGCTGGTTACTCATGTTTCCTACATTGGAGGAAATTACTACCACCAAGAGCATCGTGTGATGCCAAGATGGCAGATTCAGCCGAATTACCAGGAACAAGTTATTCAGACTCTTAAACTGCTACTAAGTTTCAACGCTGATCCACATATTTACGATGCCTTGCATTTACAACCTTTAAACAAGCTTCTTCATGTTACAATGAAAGCTAGCCGGCCCAATGATAAGTTTGAATGTGTTCAGGGCTCCATCAATTCCAAGTATATCTACAGAAATGACTTCCAGTCTCTTGCCAGGGCTATGCAGGTTCTAGTTGAAAATGGTGCTGATGTGAATACACAGTGTTCAATTGGACATACCCCTTTAATTCTTTTGATTCAAACATTTCTGAACACAGAGGTGGTTGATTTAGTCCACGAAAGTGACAGTATTGTTAACGCTGTTGCCATATTGCTAAAAAATGGAGCCAAGTCCAATTTCATATCAGAAGACCAGAAGACATGTTGTTCACTACTTGCTGAACTTGCCAAGAAAATCTTTAAGGTTCATCATGGTTCTCGTTCCCATCAACCTGTTGTGCAGACTGACATGGATCTCAGAAAGAAATATGCCAGGCTTGTGAACGAACTTCTGGTAATATTCCTGCGGCATGGTTTAAATCCCAACTACACCACGACTAAAAAAGGTGCCCACATGGCTCATGGAGGTGGTAACTCGTTGATCGAGTTTGTGCAACTGCTGATGTTTACAAACGATACAGAAGACTTTGAGATGATACATGCGTGGTTGAAGACGCTGCTACAGTGGGGTGCGGACCCCGACATAGAGCCCTTCCCCTCTGAACCAGTCATCTGTCATTCGCAAAGCTCCATTTACCTGAAAAAGCAAGGTACCCAGGCAGTCGGCTTGTACATCCAAGAAATGAAGACGCTTCACGACTCCAACAAACTGAGAGCCATATTTGAAACAGGTCATGCAGAGGCGTTGTTAAACCTCTTCTACAACACAATGGAACATAAATACCTCTATGACTGTCTTGGTTCAGCATGCATGGTAGCACGCGCGTCACCTCTTGGTAACACTGAGAACGATCTGGTGACAGTGTTAAACAGGATGGCGGAGAATCCTCGAAGCCTCAAGCAAATGGCACGCGTCTCTATTTACAAGGCCCTTGGGCGCAAACTGTTTCCATCTGTGGTTGAGCTGCCGTTGCCGAAGGCAATGAAAGAATACTTGTTGGAAATCCAGTGATAAAAATGTTGGTCAAAGGGTTTTGGAAAAATCTAAAGCTAAATATCTGGGTGATTTTTGCTCCTCCCCTGCTGCCCTTCTGGACTGGTCAACTCAAACACCTTGAAAATATTTTAAAATATTACATTATTGCAAAACTGTATTCAATGGCAATTGCCTATGCTTAAAAACCTCAATTTGAAGTAATGGACTTTAAAATTCCTTGGATTTAGCAACTTATTTGGCCTTGGCCCCTATATAGCAGCATCCTATACCTTTTGTGACCCTAAATCTTGAAAAAAAAGTAATGATTTTTCAGTAATTAGTTTTCCTTTATTAACAGGGTCTGTAAATAGGAATCATTTCCAGTGCAATACAGTGTTCAAGTGACATGATTGAATGTACACATAAGTTCATTAACATATTAACTATTCAGACTTTGTCATATTAATCTTACAAAAACTAAATGTCTGACAAACATGCTGGCACTGCAAGACACAAAGGCTGACAAGAAATGTGAAAAGTTCACAAGAAACTAAGCCAGTGTCCTACCATTAGACCACTGCTCCCACAACTTTATGAATAGATGATGGTATAGAAAGGAATTTGGGTGGCATTAAGTTCTAGCTCAATTATGGCCCTTGGCATTTGTTCCACTATGGAATATAATATAGTCCTGAAATTTTCAGTTTTCAACATTTAACTGTTGAAAAACAGAAAAACAACTTGGTGGCTGTCTCTCAAATTTTTAAAGTTAAATGATGTTTATGTGTTGATTATTGTGAAAAAAGGAATTTAGTCTTTCTACTATAGAATATAAAATATAGTTCCAAAATGAAGTTTAAAGATGCTTGCAGTTTTAATACTTTGAAACTTACATTTTGGTACTCTTCATTTTTTTATAAAATAGAAATGAAAATTCTCAAGAAATAGAGATAAAAATGTTTGACCTAGACTTTGTCTATTTTAACTATTAGCTACATTTGTAGCTATATTTGAAGCAGTATTTTTTCTTTAGAAATATATACTTATATATTACTTTTTCATATCCTTGTTATTTTTTAATGTTTATTATTGTTGTTATGATCCGTCTTAAGACAAGTGCCATAACCTTTTTCTGTTAAATAAAACATTTGCACTTATATTGAGTCTTCATGATGGTAATGACATTTTTAACAGGTAAATATGAAATTATCAAAAAGTCGCCATTTAGACAATAAATTGTTGTTAATTGAATTGACTACTTAACCCTTTCCATTTCAACATATAAATGATTAGTTTCTATTAACCGAATAAATTAGGCAAAATATTTATTGTTTATTTATGTTTATGTTTTAAAGATGTTTTTTTTTAAGCCTATACAAATCTTTTCTCTGTGCACATAACTTGTATTTCACAAAATGCTGAGAGTCAATTCATGTATTTGTAGCATGTTGTTATGAATTACGTTGAAATCCATCACTTATGTTTTTGCAATATAACAATTTAGCTAGTCTTGACTATGAATCAATATTTGGTGTAGATTGTCTATAATTATTTTTTGCCGTTGTTTACATAATGTTTAATCAGCATTAATGTTAATGTGTTCTAATTTTATTTATATATAATTGTCAACCATGGAACATTTTTGATTGCCTATAGAACATTAATATATATCATGTGCTCCAAATGTGTAGTAAATTGGGATTGTATACTATAACATTTTTTTGTCTCATTTTATGAGCCTTGTCATGCAAAAATGGGTTTTAAGCCATTAGCCGCCAGGGTAACTCCAGCCCAGCCTGCTGATCAGTGTCATCTGGACAGCAGCTACCCAGTCCACTAATGAGACCAGGCAACCATGCGTGACTTCATGGCTGACAGCGTAGCTCGTGACCAATATGGGATTGCGCAGGGTGGTCTGGAGCTGCAATGGCTGCATACATATGACATAACACCCATTTTCGCATGACAGGGCTCTGATGCTCCAATACATTATTCTGTATAGACCTGTTGTAATGTTTTTACGGACTCAGTGTTTTTCCACGTCACTAAGCTTCATATGCACAACAAACAATATTAGTGTAGTAAACTATTCACAAACAACGCAGAAATGACGTTCCATGCACAACATTTACTCAGTTAACTGCACAAGACTGGTACGACTTGTAAAAAAATGTTAAAATCAAATAAGTTTAGACTTATTTAATTGATCAACAACTAAACAATTGCAAGGTTTAATTCCTACGCATCTCAGGCACTCGGCATAAGCTGTTAACCNAAGGGGAAAATACTCTTGCTTTGTTAGATTTTATAATAAGAATTGCTTCCCTTAGTATACTACCATTAAGGTATTGATAGAATAATTGCTTAACGCTATGGCCTAGTTGCTCTAAACGTTCAGTATCTCGTGTGGAATTCTGTAGAAGTGAGTTCAAATCCCACTTGAACTGTGAATCAAAAATGGCATTATATATGAGCCTCGTTCTGGGAAAACCAGGCTTAATGCATGAGCTAAAAGTGTTGTCCTAGTCAGCCTGTGCAGTTCGCACAGGCTAATAAGGGATGACACTTTCCGCCAAAACAAGAATTTCGCAAAGAAGAGTCTTACTTTTAACGAAAAATACCATAAGAACGGACTGCACAGGCTAATCTGGGACGAGACATTTCGCACATGCATTAAACCCCGATTTTCCAGAGGGGGGCTCATATATTGCCCCCCTTTACCCCACCCCTCTACAAAGTGGGAAGCATTGCACTATTTCGTCCGCACGCACGTCCCGTAACTTGTGTTTTCCACTTCTCTTTAACGGCGTGGTGGATCTGCTCAAACTTTCGCAGTAATTGACGTGTAAAAAAATGCAAAGGAGGGAATTTCGGCAGCGACCAATTTTGGAGGAAATATAGCGATTTGTCTTTTTTTCCACTTCAGCATAATGTAATACCCGAAATTTAGCGTATTCTACTGCTTGTCGGATTTCGCCCAAACGTTCAAAATCGAATGCATTAAATGTAATGTTTAAATTATTGTTAAGAAGGAATATTAGCTGCAGCAAGTTTTGGCATAATTCTGCAAACAGGTCAAAAGTGTTGCGAACTGACGATCGTCTCTGTGCCATGGCATAGAGCCCTGAATTGACCAGTTGTTCAATGGTACAGTGTCCTGAAGTAAACCGGATAATCGTTTGTGTCAGGGCTGGGTAACGTCAACTAACCGGATGTTTTTCGGGTCTCAAATTGTATCTTTGTTGTGTGTCCCACGTTACTGTATTTTGGCGTTATGTTGCGCGGTATCAAGGCCGTTACAGTATAATCAATATGTGTTTATGGGCATTTTATTTGTGACGCTGAAGCATTTTCAAAAAGTTTATCAATACACTCGAAATCAACAAGGGTGTAATTGTGTATTTCGATGGATGAGTTCGTTACTTGCATCTGGGACTTCACTGGTCCTATCACGGATCTTACGAAAAGACAAAGTGACCCACGTCGTGCGAAAATTGGCCCGAGGACATATCCGAATAGTAGCTTCAGATGTTAGCCGCGTCGTGTGCAAAAGGGCCTTAAGGTATGTCCGCAAAGGTTGGCCCAAGACATGCTCCCTGCAACCCTATACTCTGATGAGAAGTCATAATGTCATAGAAGTCATGTCATCTTATAAGACCACGAAACCTTACGGGACTCAATAACAAACAGGGTAGCTTCAGACCAGACTGTGCAAATGCGCAGGCTGGTCTTGGGCTATGCTGGTCCAATATAGCATAATACCCATTTGCGCATGACGCGATGCAAGGTGCGACAGGGTTTGGAATAAAATAGACGTCTATGATGATAGAGTATGTTTTGGAAAAACGGACAATGGACTGATGCAAGGTTAATAATTGCAAATACCGAATCACAAATGTTGATTTTCATTGGCATTTGAAATTGTATCGTGTTTGATATGACGGTTCTCAGTTTCTTTATCAATGGACTGATGTGACATGTTAATGTCATCTTCATTATTTTCCGACAAGCTGCACACGATTCGTTGGTTTTGTTGTGGTTGAGGAATGTGTTTTTGTTGTTTTTGTCCCCTACCGGTTTCACCGGAGGGGACTAATGGTATGCGCTCTGTCCGTCCGTCAGTTTGTCTGTCACACTGTTCTGGATCCTGCGATAACTTTTAAAGTTCTTCATATTTTTTAATGAAACTTGAAACATGGACAGATGGCAATATGGATATTATGCACGTCATGTCATTGTGTTCCTACATCAAAAATTCTGATTGCTATGGCTACAAATATAAAAAAAAATCTGACAATGGTGGAACCGGTAGGGGACATCGTTGCTTGGCAATAGCTTGTTTTTTATGATGTGTTTTTTTTTAATAAATGGACTGCTCTTGTATTTCGTCCACAAATTAACGAGGGCTAATTGATCATGTGTCCATATACAATTGTGACCGAATATATACATTTCTTTCTGGCTGCCTGTAAATGAGACAGTCTCTTCTCACTTTCCGCTTTATTGTATTTTTCGTTTAAATGAAGTCTCTTCTTAGCAAAATCCTGTTTAGGCGGAAAGTGCCGTTCGTTATTAGCCTGTGCGGACGGCAAAGGGAATCTGGAAAGACACAACGCACATGCATTTGACCGCATTTTCCCCAGAACGAGGCGCAATAAATTCATAAATGAAAATCTGCAAATTAATATTTTCCATTTTCAAATGATCAATAAAAATCGTTATAGTTAAATATATTGCGTATTTTGCCTTACAAATATGAAATCATATAATACTAGAAATGAACAAACAATATAGCTTCTTCATTGTTTACGTGTAATATTATCAACGTGTTTTTATTAATTGTTTACAGGTACAAAAAAATATCGCAACCGAATACTATTTCCTACACGATGCGACCAAATATATACCATATAAAAACAATGGTAGGATGATGGTATCCACTTTCGCACTTGACACAGATGTTTGCGGCTGGTTGTCTCCGCTACCAAACAAACACACACACACAAACAACAAAGTTCATGTTTGTTCACCGACATTATTGTTGAAGCTGCAAATGTTGTACCTGTACCTCAGTCGTAAACAGCTGACATCTGGCATTTCTTTATAAAACATAATTGAGCCTCGCTCTGTGAAAATGGGGTTTAATGCATGTGCGTAAAGTGTCGTCCTAGATTAGCCCCTGCAGTCCGCACAGGCTAATCAGGGACGAAACTTTCCGCCTCAACTAGATTTTCGCTAAGAACAGACTTCCTTTAAACGAAAAATTCCATAAAAGCGGAAAGTGTCGTCCCTGATTAGCCTGTGTGAACTACACAGGCTAATCTGGGACGACACTTTACGCACAGTCATTAAACCCCCTTTTTCACAGATCGAGACTCATATATATGACGCGGAGAAATCGTCGTTCGTTCAAGAAGAAGGAAAATGTGAAGCTAAAACAAAGTGACGTCAATTGATATTCGGGCGGGTTGACTGACGGGTGACATTTGCAAAAGGACCCATACGCTATAAAGGTTCTTAAAACATGCTTAATCTACTTTTAACCTCTGAGAGTTTAATTTATAATGGTTTGTTGTTGATTTGTTTCGTTTGCGTTGTATGAACATACAATGAATGAGACTGCAATATCTGTGTCAACATCGTCGTCTATTGCATATGCGCAGGCCGTCTGTAGCTACGCTTGCTCAATATAGCATAATACCCATTTTCGCATGACGCGATGCATGCTGCGACAGTGTGTGGTAGTTGAATAAAATAGACGCCTATGATGATAGCGTATTTTCCGAACAAAAGGACAAGGGGATGATGTAAGGTTAATGATAACAACTACCGAACCATAATCGTTGGTTTTAATTGGCAGTTGTTCTTATTAAAAATTGTATCGTGTTTGATATGACTGTTCTCTGCTTCTGTATCAGAAACTATTGGACTGTTGTGACATGTTAATGTCATCGTTATCGTCTGATTAATAACTTCCGACAAGCAGCACAACACGATTCGCTGGTTTTGTTGTTGTTTGGGATTTGTTTTCTTGTTTTGTTTTGATGGTGCTTTTTTAATTAATGGACTGCTCGTATATTTCGTCCACGCATTAGCGACGGCTGCGTGAACGATTTATCTATAGATAATTGATGAATACTATCTAATAATGCGAAGTAAGCCACGAAATCAGACGCAACACTCCGTAAGTGATTTGCATGTGATGCAGCTAAGAACTGTGCATAAAAAGGCATTCGCTATCTGTGATCTTATTGATATTACTGAATAGCTTTCCCCAATACCAACCAAAATCAAAGCCGTATATCTTTTTTAAAGATATTTCGCGTCCCATATACAATTGGGACCGAATTTTTACATTTCTTTCTCACAGCCTGTGAGATATTAAATTCTCACCTGCGCGAATATGGTTTGAATTAAGATCTTGTACATGCTGGTCATAACTTTATAACAAAAAATGAGATACAACATGAAAAACAAAATCGGGCCTCGCTCTGGGAAAACCGGTCTTAATGTTTGTGTGTAAAGTGTCGTCTCAGATTAATCAGTGAAGATACTCTCCGCTTTTATTGTATTTTGCGTTTATAGGAAGTGTATTCTTAGCGAAAATTTAGTTTGGGAGGAAAGTGTCGCCCATGATAAGCCCTGTGCGGACGGCACAGGCTAATCTGAAGACACAACGCACATGCATTAAACACCGTTTTCACAGAACGAGGCTTAATGAATGGATAAATGAAAATCGTTATAATGCTTTATTTATTAGAATTTTCTCTTGAAATTCAGCTATAGGTATTTGAATTGTATGGTTTTCTTCGAAATTATTGGGTTAACATACTAACAAAAAACAGGTTTTTATGGCAATAAAAAGACAACAAGTTCTTTTTGCTTCGTTAACACCCTTCTTGATATGCGGTCGGGTGGTTTCATTTTCTCAAACATCAAAGCTTCTTTTATTACAAATAAAACATGCAGTTACATGTTGACACTTAATTGCCCTGCATGTTATTGTTGAAAGCAAACTTAATGACGTTTTGTTGCAAAATCACAACAACAAAGACTTCACATTCGCGGTGATGACATATGTGGCGTGTTCTGAGAAAACTGGGCAAAATGCTTGTGCTTAAAGTGTCATCCCAGATTAGCCTGTGCAGTCCGCACAGGCTAATCCGGGACGACACTTTCCGCCTAAACTGGATTTTCGCTAAGAAGAGACATCATTTAAACGAAAAATTCCTTAAAAGCGGAAATTGTCGTCCCTGATTAGCCTGTGCGGACTGCACAGGCTAATCTGGTATGACAATTTACGCACAAGCATTTTGCCCAGTTTTCTCAGAACACGCCACATATCCGTAGGCTTATGGTCACGAACTTCCCATCGCAGGTTTGAGTCCCCGCTAACACAAGAGCCTGTATTAACCAAACCATTCTTAGACTTAAAAAAAAGAAAAGACTGAGAACCAACAAAAATACGTCCAGTGTTTGACTATAAACAGGTCACCACTGGTGAGTATGTCATTACAAAATGTTCTACATGAAGAATGATGTAGATAGAGGGGGGTTATGGCAAGTTTTACTCAAAACTAAAGCAATTCTTGAAAAGTCATATTTAAAGAATATTCTGTTTTCTTAGACTTTAGTCTAATAATTGTTTTGGTGAATATGGAACCAGACCTATTATTTCCTCGTCTTTCCATACGAACGTTAACCGATATACGGTGTACTGTGTGATTCACATCGCACGAAAAGACCCAGGATCGACTATCGAATAGGTCGCCTCATGTTCCTTCTATCCCCCTCCCCTCCTCTCAAACCAAAGATCTATCAATAATAAAACAGATCTTTGCTCAAACCCATTGGTGCACTCGGTTCAATAAACAAACGCGTTTAAGCAAAGATTTATCAATATTAATTTATATATCTTAGATTTAAGTAAAAAAAATACTTAGATCTAAATATTAATATTCTCCGTTTTCAAATTGACAATAAAAATCGTTATTGTGAAATAGATTGCGTATTTTAAGTTATATGGTATCAGATCATATTAGAAATGAACAAACAATATAGCTTTCATCATTGTTTACGTGTACTATATACAACGTGTTTATACACGTGAAGCACGTTTAATAAACACCTGTTGTTTTTTCCCAAGGATTAGAACTCCGCATATTAATTGTTTACCGTCTCGCAACCAATACTATTTCCTCCACGATGCGACTAAATATATACCATATAAAAGCAATGGTAAAATGTGGCGAGTTCTGAGAAAACTGGGCAAAAAGCTTGTGCGTAAAGTGTCATCCCAGATTAGCCTGTGCAGTCCGCACAGGCTAATCAGGGACGACCATTTCCGCTTTTAAGGAATTTTTCGTTTAAATGATGTCTCTTCTTAGCGAAAATCAGTTTAGGCGGAAAGTGTCGTCCCGGATTGGCCTTTGCGGACTGCACAGGCTTATCTGGGATGACACTTTACGCACAAGCATTTTGCCCAGTTTTCTCAGAACACGCCACATTAATGATGGTTTCCACTTACGCACTTGACACAGATGTTTGCCGCTGGTTGTCTCATCTACCATAAAACAACAAAACACACAAAAATAACAAAAGTTCATGTTCGTTCACCGAGATTATTGTGAAGCTGCTTATGTTGTCACAGCCATAGACATCTGACACCTGGCATTTCGCAATTTTGATAAAAAATAAATAAATAAACATGACGCGGACAAATCGTCGCTCGCTCAAGAAGGAGGAAAATGTGGAGGTAAAAGCTAAAACAAAGTGACGTCAGTTGATATTCGGGCGGGTTGACTGATGGGTGACATTTGCATAAGGACCCATACGGTATAAAGGTTCTTAAAACATGCTTTACCTACGTTTAACCTCTGCGAGTTTAATTTGAAATGGTTTGTTGTTGATTCGTTTTGTTTGCGTTGTATGAACACACAAGGAATGATACATTTACTTCAATATCTGTGTCGATATCGTCGACAAATGCATATCTTTGCCATTTATAAAAGATTAAATGAAATCATATGCGCATGTCTCTCTGATTTTCGAAAACGATAATTGATTAATAATAACGCTGTGCTAAAACCGCTTACTGTTTTAATTGATAATTTATGGTTGCGGTGATAACAAGATTGAACTGGTGCAGTGCCTAAATCCGCTACATTTTGATGGTATTTTAACATTAAAAAAACATAGGTTAGGAACAGATCGACACACAAATTCACATAAATCAAGTTATGTCAATGTCCATTTATTATTAGTTGGCCATCTTTGGGATCGATAAAAAGCAATGTTAAAGGCCTTAATTGTGTAAAACTAATGACTGTGAAAATGTCCGCCAATGCTCCTACAATTGTTACAATTTTTGGAAATAATCTTTTTTATAACACAAAATGCAAGTTTTGTCTCTTCGAAGTTCGTTTTCTAGATTTTTAAAGGGGACTGGTTGTGTAAAATCGTTACTCAGGAACCTTGGCAAGCTGATACTACTTGATGTTGACAATTGGTTTCATCCGACCTTCAATTATAAGCAGCACTTAATGTTAATACTTTGGCGCAATGACTTTACTGTTTAATGTTTTCAAGATAACGTGCAAAGCTGCGAATATGGTGTCCTTCGTGAGCGAATGATCAATCTAATGCGCTCTTTGAACAACACGATATCGATTGATTTATAAAAATCTAATACAGTTTTCATTATTCAAATGTATTTGAGTCTGATTCTGTGAAAGTGGGATTTAATGCAAGTGCGTAAAGTGTCGTCCCATATTAGCCTGTGTAGTCCACACAGGCTTATCAGGGACGACGCTTTCCACCTTAACTGGATTTTTGCTAAAATAAAAATATCATTAAAGCGGAAAGAAAAATCTTGGACGACACTTTACGCACATGCATTAAACCCCCTTTTCATAAAGCAAGGCTCATAATACAGAAATTGCGCTAGTGTAATGCTGGAATGCTGGCTGATAAAAAGCTCAGTACTATAATTATAATGTTCGAATGGATTTCGTTTTTTTCCGTACGTATCTCAGGGTAGGGATAAATAAGGAACAACAATATGTGTATGATATAAAATATGTTATTGCACATAATGCAATATGACAATAAATAATTGTTAACTACGAGAACATATACTTACACTAGTTAGGCTCTGGCGCCTGAAAATATGATGCACAAACAAAATGAACCGCGCTTTATGAAAAAGGGGTTTAATGCATGTGTGTCAAGTGTCGTCCCAGATTAGCCTGTGCAGTCCGCACAGGCTAACCAGGGACTACACTTTCCGCCTATACTGAATATTTGCTAACAAGAGACTTTCTTTAACCGAACAATATCATAAAATCGGAAAGTGTCGTCCCTGATTAGCCTGTGCGGACTGCACAGGCTAATCTGGGACAACACTTTACGTACATGCATTAAACCCCCTTTTCACAGAGCGAGGCTCAAATGGTTGATTTCGAGGGTTCACTGTAAAACTGCTGCACCCGCTAAACCTTTCTATACGAGATAGAAAAGTTTCGCGACTTTGTTGCAAATCGCCATGCTGTATCCTTCTAATTTGCAAAATAGCCTAGACTACGCAAAATAAGATTATTTTCATTCGGGCCTATTGGCGGGAATTTGTTCTAACATTTCATAGGGTATTAATGCGACTTGTTCATATATTTGTTCAATGTAATTAATTATATCTACTAACCAACCTTTAATGTTTTGAATAGCCTTAACTAATTTTAATATCAATTAATTTATTTAAAATATTGTCTTACCCGGGATTCGACCTAAGGAAGCAAAAGCTACTGGGCTACCACTGCGCCTCGCATATAAGTTTATACTATTAGACGAAACATAAACGTTATCTTTGTACTCGACGTATTTTCCAAATTATCGTTAAAAAGCGTTACAAACATGCATACATTCTTTTTGAATCTATGACAATTATTTTCAAAATAGTATTTTTTACCAAACTGCGAACAAGTCCCTTTAATATAGATGAAAAAACTGGGTTAGAAAACTGCGTCGAAAACTCGGATATAGAATGGGTGGCGTATTTAGAATGGTGGCAGAATTAGACACTGAACATGATCCATGTTTTGGGCCTTGGTAGAGTATAGGACATATTACATACTGACAACAGTATCAATATTTATAACGGGTCATTTACCATGACATAAACCAGAACAGCTATTTCAAACTAATTATTACATGTTTTACACATTATGGGCGTATTCTTTGCTGTCGTTTTCAATGATATACGTTAAATAATTTGACAGCGAGGATTGAGCAATGACCGGTTTCAATATTATGAATAAATTAGGCATAATTGCGTAAGCACTTAGCACTAGAGTACAGTTGATTTTATAAAGTCGAACAAAATTAAACACGCCTAAAAAGCAATAAAAACCGTCGCCGTATCCAAGTAAGGCGTACCATTGTGGTCATGAATAATTAAATATACACAGCGACATTCAAATTGTGTCATTCTTCTGCATCGTCTTTAATTTTAAACTGTAATTTTAGATATATTTAGGTGTTAGATACCCTCCAAAACGCATATACGACGCTCTAAGGGGAAATCTACATCCGGATGAGCAAGCCACCCGATCCCCTAACTATGGTTAGTATACTCAAAATAGCACCAGGGTACGACACTGGTTTTCAATTTGGGATTGGTTAATTATGTTAATTAAGGAAGATTTTGAGTAATGGTGCGCTCATGTATCATGAAACATTTTGTTAAAAAAACATAAGCATAAATTATACAGCTACAACTTTGGAAATGCTCAAGGATTATGTTTTATAGGGTACCAGAATATCATTTTGGAACTGCTTTCTCGAGTTGTATATTTGGCATTTTGTTGTTGCACCCATACATAGATGGTTTTTGAGCGGNTTGTTTCATGAACATGTCACAGGCGTCCAAACTGACCCCGTCGAAAACAAATGATGCCGTAGTAGGCAGAGATGTATTTTAAATGATGCCGATGATGGCAGAAACGCCGTAGAAGATGCTGAATGTGCAGAGCAATTTGATCGTACAAATTATTA
Source organism: Dreissena rostriformis (assembly GCA_007657795.1). Taxonomy (NCBI): domain Eukaryota; kingdom Metazoa; phylum Mollusca; class Bivalvia; order Myida; family Dreissenidae; genus Dreissena; species Dreissena rostriformis. The sequence goes on along the minus strand of VMBQ01001417.1, from coordinate 146,486 downwards.
TTCTCTCCTATAACTGCGTGCAGAGAATTTCTTTTCGACAAACCTACAACACACATAACCTTCCTGTCTTGAGAATATATTAAAAATGACTATTTCGCTTCTTAATTGTGTATAAAAGTACAAAAAGAAGAGAGAAATAAATAAAATAGTTATTTTGACAATCTGTCATCTTCGTTAGCATCTTCTACGGCGTTTCTGCCATCATCGGCATCATTTAAAATACATATCTGCCTACTACGGCATTCTTTTGGACGGGGTCAGTTTGGACGCCTGTGACATGTTCATGAAACAACTCAAGGGGCGGATAATTGGTTTACTTATCCCCAAGGGATAAATGCGTAACTTAAGTATACAACACGAAATCCAGTCATCTATTTCAAACTTGAGATATTTTGAACAAAAATCGGTCATTTTCAATGATGTTTCGGAAACTGTCTTTTTTAACTCGTTCACATTTCTTTAAAAACTTGAACAACGAGTCCAAAATTACCTGGTGGCGTCCCAGTCAATGGACAATATGTTCGTATCAATGAATTTGGCCTTACTTGCGTGATATAATTATACCGACCGAATTTATAACCTACCTGTTGTTCGCGGTCGAGTCCAAGTGTCTGTCTTCGACGGAACACTCTGTCATCGACGTGACGCGTAATACGGTGTAAAGTGGCTCGTGTTCATTGATTTGAGGCATTTAAACATACTTTAACACGCGAGTGTGTGCCCACCCCCTCTACCCCAAATTCGTGTATCGGAGTCTGCAATCAAAACAAGTCCTTGGGCAAAATGACGCGCTAGTCAGATGACGACCTTTCATAAAGTGCGAATCAATCTAATGTATTCTGGAGGGCAAAGCTATATATGTCTGCGTGGACGTTCATAACGTATTAAGTTATTATGATGCTTTTTACCCCTCCCCTTAATAAGAAAAATGTCCTCCACATTGTACGAAAACTCATTTTGTTTCATAATAATCAAGTTGTAACACGAAAGCACTTAAAAACTGTCGTGATGACAATTTCTAGTTGAGTATTCACAGGTATGGGAGAGCTGGAGAGACTCACACAGAACCGAGCCGCCTGAAGGGAGCTGGTCGGCGGCCTATGACCAAGACGGGACCACAGGCGTAGATGAGATGATGATGAGTCACAGGTGCAATTTCGAACATGGTTTTATGAAAATCGAAATTTTAAACTGCCGAAAACATGAAAATGCCAAGGTAAATTAGTTAGAACGATGCTATCGGTAAGGCTTTAACATCCGTGTAAAATGTTATAACGGAAATGTTCATTTGCCAGTCAACGTTTAATAAACAGTAATAAAACTAGTACATTGCATACATTTAGTAGGTTGTACATGATTGATCCTTTCTGCTTCATGATTGACCATTTTATCTTCATCTTGATTTATCCGATATGTTGCAACTTAATTTGATTTACCTTCTTAAATGTATTTCGATGTATCCACTGAGTTGCAGCTTCACGTACCGTCTAGGCTGCATGTTTATTATTTCTAAGTTTTATCTTCATTTACAATCTAATTGAATCTTTATTCACCCTCTAAGTTGCATATCTAAGTTTACTTCATAAACTGCATTACGATTTGCCCTCTAAGCTGCATTTTGATTTAGCTTCTATGTTTTATCTTGATAAACTCTGGAAGTTGCATCTTGATTTATCCTCTAAACTGGATTGCAATTGACCCTCTAGGTTGCATATTGATTTAACCTCTAAACTTGATTGAAATTGACCCTCTAGGTTACATCTTGATTTAACCTCTAAACTGGATTGCAATTGACCCTCTAGGTTTCATCTTGATTTACCCTCTAAACTGGATTGCAATTGACCCTCTATGTTGCATCTTGATTAAACATCTAAACTGGATTGCAATTGATCCTCTAGGTTACATCTTGATTTACCCTCTAAACTGGATTGCAATTGACCCTCTAGGATACATCTTGATTTACCCTCTAAACTGGATTGAAATTGACCCTCTAGGTTTCATCTTAATTTAACTCTAGGTTTCATCTTAATTTAACCTCTGAACTGGATTGCAATTGACCCTCTATGTTGCATCTTGATTAAAACCTCTAAACTGGATGGCAATTGACCCTCTAGGTTACATCTTGATTTAACCTCTAAACTGGATTGCAATTGACCCTCTAGATTTCATCTTGATTTACCCTCTAAGCTACATACTGCTGTACCATCGAAGCTGCATTTTGGAGTTGTTCACACTAAATATATAACTTTATCGGAGGAAATGTTGTGTCGTTAAAGTCCAAGTACTAATGCATGGCTACATATTTGGAAAATCAATGCAAGATCATTTGGAATGTCAAAAATAATATTTTGAATATGGGTCTGGAACGCAATGGAAAATCACCCGTGATGGAAATAACATGAAAATGAGAACGTATGTACTCATAAAACCTCAAAGCATTCAAGAACAACTATAATGAAACTCCGAACAAAAAGCTAAATCTTTCACGAAACAAGTTTCCCACTGTCTGTACACTCCGTCAAAAACTATGTGCACATATTTATTTATTTTTGATTTTCGGAGTCTCGAATAAGTGTTAAAAGTAATATTTACGATAGCAAAAAATTGATCTCCAGAAACTATTTCAGGAGAGTAATTCTTGCTAATATTTACTACTTTTATAAGAGAACACCGACTTTACACATCAAATGATTTAACCTGGAATCTTCGCCTTGGATCGGGAAATGGAAAGCATTTGGGGTTTAACCCGGTTTGCGGGCTTGCCGAAACTCACACTTCCCCTGAATTAACCACTAACCACGGACTCTAAATCAATTTACACTCCGTGCACAAACCAAACGCCTGCCTAAAACGATTTAAATCAAATTTTCATATGCAGACATTAGTTCTTCTTGAATGCTCTGAGCTTTTATGAGTACATACATACCGACACGGAGGGTCAAGAGCTAGGAGATGGATTATTGCAACTGATGCAGACATGAAACGAAAACATGAATCTCAAACGTGACGAGCGAATCGACTTATACACCATAGTATCCTAAGTATCGGATGTTTACTAGTAAACACGGTTATGGGATAGGACTTGAGTTTAAGGGGTGTTGCGGCAGTTTATTTAACCGAGGATATATTTATGGCAACACCGATGCTATTATCACAACAGAATAGTTTTGTTATCAGAATCATCACACATTTATGACCGAGTAGGTTCATAATAGGTACTCGGTGGTTCGATCCCAGGTGCGGTTAATTTTTTTAATCTTTTTTTCTTTCTTTTATTTCACTCTTGTTTTTTTCCTGGAGCTCTTTAGTCCTGTTGTTTACATTAATCAATTTAAAGCATTTAATCACAAACTTCAAAACATGCCGAAATCTGTCAACAAGTCCCTGTTATGGATGATTAAGGTCGAGTTTGATACTGTATGGTCTTATGTTTGTGATTAAATATTGTATAAGTGTTGTGTTTTAGTAAGCCGTTGTGATCCCAATTAAGATTGTAAACAATCTATAATGTTTATGCATATCTCTAACAGTCTATGTACCGGTACTTGGGTTTCGCCT
>VMBQ01001417.1:116052-142410 GCA_007657795.1 Dreissena rostriformis | reverse complement strand
GCCCGTTTCATCTAACATCGTACAACATTCTCACCTTACGATGCAATTTTTGAAGCGCCATAAATATGTAACTCATTGATTCTCCACTAAATCAGCAAATTAGAATGAGGCAGAGCTCAAAACTAAAGTATGCACATACGCCCCGAAAACGACTTTTTACGTAAGGTCAATGTATGTATAACATTGAAAACATACTGGTTCACCTAACCTTTAACTGAAATTTTCTTTACTCATGTTGAAAGAAGTTGCCCCTAACTCTAGTTTTATGCAGAACAGATACGTTACATACGTTTAGTTTCTTTTGAAGGTCTATATTGATTTCAAAAGTATTAGTGTACCTGATTTAACGACTGATTCACATTCTCACAACAAATTAGTACTAAAATATTGTATAACGTGAAGCTCACTTAGACATTTTGAATGAAATATTTAAGTTCCATACAGGGTACAAACTTCTACTAAAACAGTGATTCTCATTGTTTAGGTTTATTTATTCCAAACCCAATATTTATCAATGCAATGCATATTAGCTGATTAAACAACCGGTGTTCCTTACTAGGATTACATCACAAATAAGCAGGGATGTAATTTTTAATTCACATCTTTATACAACAGTGTCTAAATCAATGACAAGAGACGGTAACGTATCTGTTATTCATCTGCTAGATATAAATCTATGTTAAATTCTGAACATAAATATATTAAAACACATACAAACAGTTTTAACACATTTGACCAATCAATTATGTGACGGAAGCAGCATGTTTTGTACATTTTTAATAAGAAGGGTTTGATTTTGGCATGAACTCTGAAATGATGAATATTACTTTACTATAGATTTAACAGTTTATACATTTTTCAGCTCCAAACATACCAAAACGGTTATTTATGACCTTATACTAAGATATTTTATTATAACAAAACATGTTTCACAGATTTGAAAAGCAGATTTTACCTAGCTTATAATAAGAAATCAGGAATTGTTGTTAAACAGATACGTTACTATGAAACAGATACGTTACCAAGAATGGCATAGACTTAAATTAGAAAATTACAGAATATTTCTATTCGATTTTTTCAATTGTATAAATATATCAAACAATATTATTCCCTTATTACAGAACATGGATAATCAAACCTTAAATAATGGTTATTTGCTAATTTCAACAAATTTTGCAAAAATCTCCAATTGAACTGGTATTCCAGAATCGCGCAGATTCATATCTCCTTCCAGCAAATGAAATGTTGTTCAAAACACCATCCAACAGTTTTGCTTGACACATGGCATCTTTGCTGATATAAAATCACTTGGATATCGTCCATAGTTATCAAATGAGTTTCAACTAGCAAAAGTCGGTAACGTATCTGTTCATACCGTATCTGTTTACCAAAAATTATATTACATCAGGTGCTCCATAAACACTTGACAGATTTCTCAAATCTGATCAGTTTTGGAAAGAATACATTTGAAAGTTACTTATACGAGACCCAATATCTATATTGTGGTGAGGATACATGCTGTACAATGAAAAAAGGATGGTAACGTATCTGTTCCGATTTTAAAGAATAACACATACTCCTTTGCCTTTAGGACAATGTGCTTGTTTTTCAAAGCTTGCAGTATTAGAATTTATTTATGTATGATGAAATATGATATGATGTGCAATACAAAAAATAATTTTAATCATTATTAGGGTCATGCTATTGTTATTCAGATAACTCTGATGTTTGGTAACGTATCTGTTCAGCATTTGAGGGACATGTTTTCAGTTGATATATTTTTTCAAACGAGCTATTCGCCAACAATAAAATGCGTTTATTTAGTCATCGAAACTGCATTCAAAAATGTTAATGGGTTTCTTCATCCCATGCTTTAGAGAAAATGGTGTAAAACCAACAGCAATGTGTGCATCAGCGCTGAGGGACACTACAAAATGGATACACAGCACCTTTGCATGGTTGAATTTTCGGATATACGACATAAATAGGATCATTTATTATATGCTTTGAGTACATAATGATACTCTGGTGAAATATTAAGAAGTGAACATGTTTTGCAACAGCAACACAGGAAACTATACTCCTGGGACAGAATTAAGTACTATTTGCAGGTTTAGTGGAGAATCAATGCTGAGCTTTTATGAGTACATACATACCGACACGGAGGTTCAAGAGCTAGGAGATGGATTATTGCAACTGATGCAGACATGAAACGAAAACATGAATCCCAAACGTGACGAGCGAATCGACTAATACACGTTAGTGTCCTAAGTATCGGATGTTTACTAGTAAACACGGTTATGGGATAGGACTTGAGTTTAATGGCAATATTAGCCGACCGGCTTTGTGTAAATAGGGCCATTTAATGTACACGAGGTTGCCCTAACCTCGTACGATAAAAGATGAATATACGCAGGTTGTTTCTGTCAGCAAAAATAACATTAACCTCCCTTGAGTTATTGATCGCCTTCCGCGAGTTAGGTTGAGTTGTTACGTGCAAAATTAGATAGAGCTTGCTTCTGATTGGTTGATAATGGGGGTGTGTTCCCATTAACGGTCAAGGACGTTTACAAAAATAACCTGCTCGGGACATGTATCTATGTATGGAAAATTCCCTTTGTATTAAAAGCAAAATTATCGTTGTGTATGCAATTTTAGCATCTTAACAACACATCGAGTAGTGTCATATTGAAATTGTGCGCGTAAATTGGACTTATATCAAATCTTCAGATTGAAATACGAAAATTAGAACGGAAATTGATGTTACATCAGCCGCAGGCAATAATTAACCGAGTTACCGATCAGCTGTTTTTCAGTGAGTTTTTCGTCACTAAGTTATGTCTTTTTATAGCGATAATTGAACTGATACCAACATTTTCGTCATAAGTTTGTGATATTATGAAGTTTAGTACATAACATATTTATTGGATAACGTTTGAAGCACACTTTCATTGAATTTTAAGGCATAGAGTGTATTTTTTCGTTTAACCTATAAACCTGTGTACACACGTACATGTACATATCAGCTGACGGGTTAACTTTATCTTCAGGGGATTTTAGATAGGCGTCGAATAGGTAAGCAACAAAACACATTGCAGTAAATAGTTGACATGAATGTGTTATTGTGAGATAAATAACTGTGTGTAGATTGATATATGCATCAAAACAGAGAAGAAAATCTGGACATTCATTGACATTGTGCATGACTATAGTACATACCGTACCATAATATTTGTTTTGGAAAGGAACTGTTAACAGTATTCATGGATACGTACTACAGAGATGAGGCATCGCTCCGCTTTCTTCATCCCATCTCGAACAGAGACAAAAATGTCCGCAAACACGCGTTTGATGCCATCGTTCAGACGATTGAGACATGGCTGACAGGGAATTTCACGCCATTTAATTCTCTAGAACAGATCAGTGGCAATGGACTGCATGGAGGGGTTGCTATTGCAAAACTCCAGGAACGCGTTCCAGATCTGTTGCGCCTGAGATGCGGCTGCCCCTTCAAAGACATCCGGGACAAAACAAAGACACTGTTGGACGAATTAAAGGTAAGCTTTAGGATATAACGTGATCCTCGCTCTGGGAAAACCGGGCTTAATGCATGAGCATTAAGTATCGTCCCAGATTAGCATTTGCATTCCGCACAGGCTAATCAGGGACCANGCCATTGGGAACATAGCCGTTATTCGGCTATAAAATCCGGCCAAAAAAAGCCCTGGAAATATAATGTTTTATGTGTAAAATCTGTACGTTGTTAAATCTGTATGTAGTATGTTATTTGTGTGTTTCATAAATGCCAAAAAAAACAACATAAGAGACCATAACTTGCATTTATATTTGAAACACTAAAAGGAAATGAGATCTACATGTACTGTGGCATGGAGGTAACATTTGAAATTTATTTTTCTTCATGTGCGCACATGAAGACCTACATGTGCGAAATATATTTTGGTTGTATCATCTATGCAATGATAGAGATATTTAATATTGGTCAGGTTTTTTTTCCCCACTTTTTGGGAAGATAGCCCATGGCTTTGGAATTGGGAATTTTATCGGCATTTTCAAAAAATTGGGAAAATTAATTCATTAGCAAACCTTTTCGCGCGAAAAGTTCACTGATTTGGGAAAAAATAATTTGATACAACTCTTTATAATAATTCAAATTAAAAAACAAAATCATTGNTTGGCAATTTTTAATCAAATTTTGGGAAAAAAGTATAATTTTTGCCATTGGGAATATAACCGTTTTTTGGCTATAAAATCGGGCAAAAAAAAACCTGTTGGTTAAAAGTTGTGGGGCACATTAATTAATCTATGTCGCCAATGGTGGCACATTTGATGTATTAGCCCATGAAGTGAAACTGGTCAGGTTATTTTTGTCGCACTACATACATGTATGCATGAATGCAGAGATCTATTAACTGATTATTAAAACAAGCAAATTGATTGAATTGATATTCTATGCCAAATAAATTTTGTTTATGGATGGGTACAAATCCCTCGATATACGGTATAATCCTTAAAAATTTAATTTAGTGTAGGGTAATTATTTTTATGCATTGCAATTCTCCTCATTGATATAATATACACCCATTACTCTATTAGGTTTTATGTTGAAATCTTTAAGCGTATCTGAAATATAGCCCTGAAAAGTTACATCATACAAAAACAACAAAGGGCAGTAACTCTTATTTAAGAAAGTGTATGGTTATGGTTCTTGTACATGTATATGGCACTTATTTCCATTGATTTCTACACACCCTTGAAGTTTCATGTTGAAATCTTGCATTGTATCTGAGATATAGCCCTGAAAAGTTACATCATACAAAAACAACGAAGGGCAATACCTATTATTTAAGAAAGTGAAGGGTTATGGTTTTTAAGCATGGCACTTCTCTTCATTGATACCAATACACCCATAAAGTTTCATGTTGAAGTCTTGTATGGTATCTAAGATATAGCCCTGAAAAGTTACATAATACAAAAACCTAAGGGCAATAACTCTTATTTAAGAAAGTCTAGGGTTATGGTTCGTGTGCATGGGACTTCTCCTCATTGATATCATATCTATTCACTATAAATAAAGTTTCATGTTGAAGTATAATGTATTGTATGGTATCTGAGATATAGCCCTGCAAAGTTACATCATACAAAAAAACAAAGGGCAATAACTCTTATTTAAGAAAGTCTAGGGTTATGGTTCTTGTGCATGGGACTTGACACCCATAAAGTTTCATATTGATATCTTGTATAGTTTCTGAGATATTGCAATGAAAAGTTTTGTGATGGACAAACGGACTGATGGATGGACTGACCAACAAGCCAATTCTATATCCCTCCCCCTTTGTAGAGGGATAATAATTGGATAATGTGATGTACATTGAAGGTGACAATCCATGTACATGTGTATGCTTAATCTGCAAATAATTTGTCACGATCTAGCAGATCTGCAGTGTAGTTACATGGGCCGAAAATCATATTGAATTAAATATTTTTTTCAAAATGTGATGCAAGTAACTACATGTATGTCATTTTAATTGATCACAATTAACAATTGAGTTCATTAATGTTTACTGGGTCAAAATGACTTGACTTGCCAAAATCAACCATATAAGGGCATTAAGGGAAACCCAAAATGCACCGACAAGTCTTAATATCAAACCTTTGTTATGACTGTCTCATGTTTGGAAAACAACATGTGTTTCCACCTTGCTCAGATTACATGCACATCAAATTGTATAAATGTTTGCATTATCTTCCTTAATATTTAAAATTAAGTACAATGTGTTTGTCCAAAAAAAAAGTCCAAATTAACCACCATTACTGGGTAAAATTTGGACAAGTTGTATTTAATTGGGGACAAGTATAATTTTGCAAGCAATTTTTCTGTGGGCAAGTATAAATAATAAAAATATTTCAACAACCCTGATTATAATAGTATCATAATATAAAACATAATTATAAAGTATATTGTCAATGTAGTTGATTTAAGTTATTATTAAGAACATAGCAATTTTACATTAATGAAGGATTCAGGACTGGCCCTTTTTCAGGCCTGCTAGCTAGGTTGGTAATGCGCTGGACTACAAATCCGGGGATTACAGGTTCGATCCGCGGCCCGGACACATATCCAATGTGTGGATATTGGTCAATGAAATCCTTTTTATGGTTATTGCCCCCCCCCCTTACCTCTGACTCAAGTAGGCCAGTTGTCAATTACTGACATAGCTAGGTATGTGCACTTACATCTAGTACTGGTGAACCAGATAACCCAGGAAAATGTGAGTTGGTAAACTGACCCCAATGACATGGATTAAAAAACTGTTGATGACAGCAAAATATCCAACAAACAGGACTGGTCTCAATTAAATGTAAGTCAATAAAAATTACAATTGTCCGCATTCCACGACAAGGTATGCATAATATTGTCTTGTTCTTGTTCCAGTCCTAATGCATGTAAGTAATCCAGATGCTGCATGAGGCAGTAACCTGCTTTCAAAAGATACCAAATTGTTTGAGTGAGTCTGTATAATTTAATACATTATTTACTTAAACTATTCAAGATACAATGCAATAGTCTGCATTCCATGACATAGTGTAGTGACTGTCATAATATTGTCTTGTTTGTGTTCCTCCTAGATAAGTAATCCAAATGAAGTCACCTGCTTTAAAAAGATTCCAAATTGCAGTTTTTTTTTCAATTTTTGGGAATTGGGAATGTTATCGGCATTTTCAAGAAATTGGGAAAATAAATTCAGTAGCCTTCTTTTTTTCGCACAAAAAGTCCACTGACTTGGGGAAAAACTAATTTGATATAACTCTTAATAATAATTCAAATTAAAAGAACAAAACCATATCAATCATTTATATATACTTTGTTAGATGTAATTGAAATAAAATTGAGATAAAAATAATCATTTATAGACACTCACTTTCTTAAAATTTAAATATTGAATTTGATATGTGTGACTTTATATCTCAGAATGTCAAAAAAACTAGGGCATATGCATATACATTACATAACATATTCCATACTATTGAAAACTGCAGAATTCATTACAAAAGCTATGAATACATGTATGAAATGACTCCCTATGTATTTCTGATAGGGCACAACTTGCAATGAGATGAGAAGTTCAGAATATTTATGCATTATTAAGCTCTTTCGCCTTAAAAAAATCCTGGATTTTAGCAACCAAATACTTTTTTAGAGAAACTCTTAAAACTCATTTACGAACTAATTGTGTAAGGTTTGGTAGCTATAGTAACCAGTAAATGGACCTAATGAATAACATTTAGCTCCCTCCCAGAGTTTATATAATAGATCCATTTCTTGCAGTACTTTATGCAAATTATTAATGAAATACACAATAATTTACATTTTTGCAAGAAACATGCAACCACCATGACCCACAAAGTGCCCACAAGCTTTGTTGGTTCAAGTTTGAGCCGGGCTCTGAGAAAACCAGACTTAAGACATATATATGCTTTAAGTATCATCTTAGATTAACCTGTGCAGTCTCCACAAAGCTATTCAGGGACAGCAAGTTTCCGCTTTTATGGAATTCTTTGTTTAAAGGAAGTCCCTTCTTAATGAAAATCCAGTCCATGCGGAAAGAGTCTGCACAAGCTAATCTCGGACTTAACGCACATGAAGTAAGCCCCGTTTTTTTTCGGAGAAAATATTTCACTTGCAATAGCCAGGTTTGACTGTTTGACTACACATAGGCTTCATCACTGAAATCAGCTTACCAATTTATCTGACTCGGCTGTACTGACACATCACATTACCATCTACTGTTCTCAGTAGATGGGGATATTCCTTTTGGTAAGAAAAATTATCACATCTTGTTGGCTATTAATTTCTCAATAATGTTCTTCATTTTTTACCAAAAAAAAGAGGCACAGGTGCTGCCTTATAATGTTGGTGGACAGAATGTTATATGATCATGTCCAAACTGACACTACAAGTAGCCAGTGCTGTTTTTCACCATTTTGGGAATAGGGCAGTGGCTCTTTGGGTTGGGAAAATCACAGTATTTTTTACTAAAATTGGGAAATTGGTGCTGTTGTTTTTTGTTTTTGCTAAGAAAATATTACTTTAAAATTGTGAATAAAATTGTTATAATTCATTTAACTGATGTGTACATGTTTAAGCTTAAAAATGAATGAATATCTGTGAGTAACCTCACACACTCACTGAACCAGAGTTAAATTTGAATTGAATATCTGTAGTAGAAACAGATGTATAGATTGTTGCATGTATTATGCAGAACCATTGGTGAGTAGTATAAGCTTATACTATACCATGAAAAGTCGATCTTAAAATGTAGTTTAGGTAATGGTGGGCTCAATGAATAATAGAACTTTATTTAATGTGATGAAATATTTGAAACTACCAGAAAAATAATTCACTTTATCTTTTTCACTAGCTTTAAAAAGGTCCATTTTTTTTTAAATTTCATATTCATTTCAAGTATTTTTTTGAGGGACATCATGTCACTTTTCTATCTTAATTATAGAAAATCATCAAAAAGAAATAAAAATAAATAGTAGTAAATATTGAAAAAAAGACAGTAACAGTTAAAAGGCATAAATACTAATTAACACTCAACATTGAATTTGAAAATATTGAAATCATAAATATGCCTTACCTGTTAATTATAATTGCTTTGGGGTTTTGTCGGTCATCTTGAACCACTACCAGACTATGTCAAGAGCGTATTGATCAAACCCTGGCTTAACAATTTTAAAGCGGGTCATCAGGTCATCGTGGTACAAATGTACCGGTAAGTTTAAAATCTAGAGTATTTTTAATCCGCTTCATTGTTTAATAATCAGCTATTTTGTTTTCCAGGCCACCTTAAGTTGACATTTGGAAATAAAAAGAGAAGACAACAATGCTATTAGTTAGATATAACGATAAGAAATCCCTTTCAGAACACTCTTCCACCGTTCATCTTCAACAGATTTGCATTTTACAAGAATATCTTTATGTTTTTATGTTTTTAGTTGCATTTCGTGTGACCGTGACCCTTTAGTGTTTTGATCGCCATTTTGGGAATGGGGCTGGGTCCCTTTGGATTGGGTAGATTCATGGCGTTTGACTAATTTAACAAATGGGAAATTAGTGTTGTTGTTGTTTTGCTAAAAATTGCTTCAAAATTGAGAATAAAAGTGTTTTCAGCATTATATTTACTAAGATTCAACTTATATAGCTGGTTGGGGGATGATTTGGTTTGATTCTTCATAAATGTTAATGCTATGTTCTTTATTATACTTTGGAGTTCTGTTTTATATTATGTTACTATTTTAATCAGGGTTGTTGAAATATTTTTATTATTTACTTGCCCACAGACAAATTGCTTGCAAAATTCTACTTGTCCCCAAGCAAAATTTTACTACTTGTCTAAATTTTACCCGGTAATGGTGGTTAATTTGGACTTATTTTTGGACAAACACATTGTAATTAATTTTAAATATTCATGAAGATTATGAAGGCATTTATACAATTTGTTTCGAATGTAATCTGAGCAAGGTGGAAACACATGTTGTTTTCGAAACATGAGACAGTCATAACAAAGGTCCGATATTAAAACTTGTAGGTGCGTTTTGGGTTCCCTGAATGCCCTTACAAGTATTTGTTTGATTTTGACAGCCAAGCCATTATGACCGTCACCCATTCAATATTAATGAACTCAATTGTGATTGTGATAAATTAAAATGACATACATGTAGTTACTTGCATCACATTTTGAAAAATTTAGTTAATTCAATATGATTTTCGCCCCATGTCAGTACACTGCAGATCCGCTAGATCAAATATTTATATATTTCGCATACATGGATTGTCTCGCCTTCAATGTACCGGTACATGTACATGTACAACACCTTATCCAATTATTTTAATAATCAATTAAAAGAACTCTGCATTCATGCATATGTAGTGCGACAAAAATAACCCGACCAGTTTCACTTCATGGGCTAATACATCACACGAGCCGCGGCACAATTAGTGACATTGATTAATTAATGTGTTACACAACCTTAACCAATATTCAATATCTCTATCATTGAAAAGATGATACAACCAAAATATATGTCTCACATGTAGGCTTTTATGTGCGCAAACGAAGAAAATAAATTTAAGACATTACCTCCATCCCACAGTACATGTTATAGATCTCAATGTTCTCAGTGCTTCAAATATACAAAGTCAATACGCCAACGCTTTAATCCACGCATATAACATGATGTTGTATATTGTTTTGCCCTGATTGAATAAGACTAGAGGAAAAATAAAGTGCAATTGAATGAGAGATCAATTTTGTTTGCCTGACAATGTTGTGGACAATTGGGGAATTGTTTAGATATAATACAAGTACAATAAAAATGAATATCTAAGAATGCTTTAACCCTTTGCATGCTGGGAAATTTGTCGTCTGCTAAAATGTCGTCTGCTGAATTTCTAAAATTAGCATTTTTTTTTCAAAGAATACTTTCAGAATAGCAAACAGTTTGGATCCTGATGAGACGCCACGTTCTGTGGCGTCTCATCTGGATCCAAACTGTTTGCAAAGGCCTTCAAAATTCGGTTCCAGCACTGAAAGAGTTAAACTGTTACTGATGCAGTCATTTCTGTCAAACATTGAATTCAGCACATATATGAGACACGCTCTGAGAAATGGGGGTTTAAAGCATGTGCGTAAAGTGTCATCCCAGATTAGCTTGTGCAGTTCGCACAGGCTAATCAGGGACAACACTTTCTGCCTTAACTGGATTTTTGCTAAGATGAGACTTTTTTAACGGAAAATATCATAAAAGCGGAAAGTGTCCTCCCTGATCAGCCGTTCAGCCTGTGCACAGGCTAATCTGGGAGTTACACTTTACGCACATGCATTAAACCCCCATTTCACAGAGAAAGGCTCATATATAGTACAACGAATTACTTGTAATTGGGGCCTATTGATTGCCTTTTCTGTCATCCTGACGGCAGTAATTGAAAACTTTGGCATGGAAATGTAACTTGATAAAAAAAAAGAGAGAATTTTCTACCTTTAAATTTTGAACAGTAACTGAAGTTTGTTTCAAGGGACTTTAATTTTTTCTGCCAACCTAGCTCATTACTAATGCATGCCACATATTTCTATTTTTTAGAAAAAGGGCAAGGCGAAGGGGCTGAAGATTCCACTGGGCCTGAAGTCTGTGAGCACGTTTATACCGGATAGAGAGGTGGGTCATTTGTATACAGTTATTTTTTCCTTTTTAATAAAGTTCACATAAGGGCACTTTCCCAGTTGAGAAAAAATTGCAAAATTTCCAATTGGAGTCAGTAAAATTGCCAAAAGGAAGGAAAAATGCGTAAATTTTGTTCTAAAAGCGTAGTATCTGCAAGTGAACAAATAAAATGAGCCATGAAACTGAACATTTCTAATAAAAAGGATGTTAAAGAATATTTTAGATGGATTGTGCAATTAAGTATTAAGTAATTAAAAAGATCCATAATTCCACAGCGCTTATTTATCCCAATTGGAGCGGTACCGGTACATTACCAAATTGGGCAAAAAAGTCGCTGGTATAAAAATAAGATATACAGTTTTTATAATAGAGTATAGGTATAAGAGAAAGATCTGGAGCAAAAGGCAGGGGGCTGCACCCTGCTCCTTGTTTGCTTCCATCCAGCTGGACCTCTGGTAGAAACCAAAAGTGCAACCATTTTTGGAAATATAATATGTTTTGGCAACTTTAAAATAAAGAGACCACACAAGGCTGGACAAAGGCGATTATTTCATTGATTGAGATCAAGATCTTTTTGAAACCTCAAAAAAATCTGATATTTTTGCTATATGACTGCATGGACTTTCTTGTCTAAAACTTAATGAGTTTGAAGCTCTAGATATAGTTTGTGGTGGAAAATAATGCCACAATATTTGCCTGGTTATTTTATATCTGCTCTTGCTGGTTTGTTGGAATGGTCTGTAATTTCAAAGAGATTTCCTATGCAAACTTAATCCTTGGTGTTGACACTTGGGGTTAGTGGTTAAGCTGTCAACATTTGCTATTGCTAACAATTTTAAACACCTCTTTCGTAAAGTTGAAGGAATGAATAAGGTCGACCTCTTTTGTGAAATGAATCACCATTGATTTACAGTCATGTAAATACAGATCTTTTCTTTATCTTAACCCTTTGAGCGCTGGAACCGGATTTTGAAGGCCTTTGCAAACAGTTTGGATCCAGATGAGACGCCACAGAACGTGGCGTCTCATCAGGATCCAAACTGTTTGCTATTCTGATAGTATTCTTTGAACAAAATCGAAGAAAATGCTAATTTTAGAAATTCAGCAGACAACATTTTAGCAGACGACAAATTTCCCAGCATGCAAAGGATTAAGACCAATTTATTAAAGATTAAAATTGAAAAAATGACTCATATTTTACATGTAAAAGGTATATTGTCAGATATGTGGAACAGATAATGTATTTCTTATCCAATTTATGGACAGCAATAATGATGTACCCCTTGGAGAAAGTGGGGTTTATTGCTTTGCATGTTTACATCAGTAGGTACATGTAGGTTGGTTGGTACGTCTAGAACGCTTTGACCTACAACAATGCAAATTGGTATGATGGTTGCTTGGAATAAAAGGAAGATGCCTATCAATTTTAAGTCAACAGGTCAAAGTTCAAGTCATGCAAAGGGTTAAGCCTGGTTTTCACAGAGGCAGCTCAAATAACATCACTGTTTCTAATTTTCATAAACCATATTTATCCTAATAAACGCGCCCGGGTGCGATGCAAATCACAAAGGGGGCGCATTTATTTCACCCCCCTTTAGGTATAATATGAGCCAACACCTAAAATGCGTTTACCGGTATTTGCGAAAAGTTCCAAGTTCATTGAGCAAACGTAAACATATCACAATCAGTTTTACCAGAATAATACAGTACAGACACCGCGTACTTAAACAAAAACGCCTGTCCGCGGTGTTCACTTTTCCCGATGGGTGACATTTCGCGGGAGGGCGGACACGCTACTGACCGCGGTGTTCATCGAACATTTGAAATCGCCGCGATTGCACGCTTTCGTTAACGGGAACACCCGTGATCACCGCGATTTTGCGCGGACTCCGTAAAAACCTGTCTGCGAGGGTCATTCACGCATTTAAAATGCAAATGTACAAAAGAAAATCATATACTACATGTACATGTAGATATTATGTGCACATGTATGCGTACTTAAACTCGGACAGTACGTAAAGTCGGAAACGTAAATAAAACATTAAGATTATCAATACTATTAGCTATTATGGTGTTGATCAATGCAATTGCCCTTTTTAATAACAAAGAGTTAGGTGAAATTAATTTCGACCTGATTTTTAAGTCAATCCATAAACAAACAATACTTGTGAAGCTACTCCCATTTCAATTCCAGCAAACACACATTATTTCCTCACACACAATACAAACTACTGCAGTAAAATCTCTGATAGTTTTCACACATAGCATCCTCTATGGAGCTAATGCATTAATGCTGTATCTTACAGTACATGCATGCTCCCGATAATGTAGTGTTGATTTAACGCCTATTGAAATTGTCACTTGCTGACTGTGTTATAAATTCACAGTTTTNTTTTTTTTGTCTATCGTATCGCTGAAGTTATTGTTGAACTTATGTTCAACGTTTTATAAATTGAGAATATAAATAAGCGTCAACTGTTTCCCGAATCTCTCAATTGACGACCTGTACTACGTCATTGAGTTGTATGCGAGAGCGTAACCTATTGCGTTGTTATAACCCGTAAACTTTCCTTTGTTTATCGACAGGCGCATCTATTAATAGCCGCATATCATGAATGCCAAAACACCCGCGAAAAAGAACCACGTGACCAAATAGGACGCAAAACGCAAATACCATGCGACTACGACTTTTATTATGTAAGAACGCTCCGCAATTCCTTTGAAGCCGGAGCCTTGTGATTGCTATTACGTAAAGAATTGACCTCTAACTGAAGTAAGCAAAGGAAACGCAGCACCTAATTGACCCATTCCTTCTATGTGCGAAGGCAGATTGAATTTTACTAATGTATGGTTTGCCTATTATAACACACATTATAATGCGGTAAATATGCGACTAACAAGTAAAAAACACTATAATTAAACTTTTGTTTTGAATTAAGTTATTTAGAAACCAAAATTCCAAACCTTATTTCAAAACAGCAAGACTACATTTTTTAGAGAATATTCTTGTTATATTTAAATGTTTTTTAACAGTTTCAGCGATAATGAAACATTTTTTATGTTGTCTATCGTATCCCTGTAATAATTGTTGAACTCGTGGTCAACGTATTATTAATTGAGACCTGTGAATATAAACAAGCGTAACCTTATACTAGTGCGTTATTCTCACCCGGACTCCCCTTTGTTTATCGCCAGCCTCAGAGTTATGAATGAGATGAGCGAAAATACTACGTCACGCAGACGAAGCAGAAAGAGGACTATTTTAATCATTCATAAACAATCTCCTCCGCGACACGTACAATACGATCACTGTTTTTTTATTCTTTTCTATAAAACACCATTCGAAACTATTGCATTTAACACGATATTAATATAATGTTTCCATTTGTGAATAAACATAATTGGAGAACTCAAACCTTTTGCATAAATTATACAACTCTTTCTTGCGCGTAGTAAGCGGGAATTGGGTTAATCATACCTAGGCCGTACCGACCTGAATTTTACACTAAGCACTTTAGACGGTCGCTAAAGCGACCATCTAAAAAAAGACTTTATTTATTTCACTTTTACATGACATGGATCATTACCATACGTTTATGTTCAATTATTTTATTTTAAGCGAACATGATGAACACCATGTTTCATATAATGGGTCCGCGGTGATTTGCAGTGTTCGCTTTATGGCAAACGGCCCCCGCGACATTTGATCTGAACACCCAATTGCCAATTACCTTGTTGATAAAAAAAACAAATTTTCCGTCAATAAAATGCAATTACTTTACCCCTTAGCAGCCGAGAAATGGGGGGGGGCGCTATTATTTTGATCACTCCTTCATTTTATAATACGATAGGGGCGCGTTTATTAGGGCGGGAGCGTTTATTAGGATAAATACGGTATATATTTGAGATATTAAAATATTTATGATGAGTTGTATTTCTTCAGGCAAGTAATTAATCAAGTTTACCAAGGTTATACATCTAGTAAACTTGTTTTCTAATTTATAATTTATTATAATGTATTTTTGCCTGAAGGATGCATATTTTGCATGTGAATAATGATTTATGAATAACCCTTTGCATGCTGGGAAATTTGTCGTCTGCTAGAATGTCGTCTGCTAAATTTCTAAAATTAACATTTTCTTCGATTTTTTTTCAAAGAATACTATCAGAATAGCAAACACGTTCTGTGGCGTCTCATCTGGATCCAAACTGTTTGCAAAGGCCTTCAAAATTTGGTTCCAGCACTGAAAGAGATAATGTAAGAAGAGATGGTGTTTACAAAGTACTTGTGATTGAGAAAGTTACGCGTTGCAAAAAGCATATATATTTTATATTTATCTTTTTATGCCCCCGGTAGGGTGGCATATAGCAGTTGAACTGTCCGTCAGTCTATCCGTCTGTCTGTCCGTCCGTCCGCAATCTTTAACATTGGTCATAACTTTTGCAATATTGAAGATAGCAACTGAATATTTGGCATGCATGTGTATCTCATGGAGCTGCACATTAAGAGTGGTGTAAGGTCAAGGTCATCCTTCAAGGTCAAAGGTCAAGAAACAAAATTTAAGGGAAGTAATAAGCTTTAAAGGGAGATAATTTCTATACCTGCCAAATGATAAATATAAATTTTATTTCAAAGCGGCGCAGTAGGGGGCATTGTGTTTCTGACAAACACATCTCTTGTTCAATTACAGCTTTGTAAAACAAATGGTTTCCCCATCTTAGTGCAATAAAGTTGAAACTGGTGCATATAAATTATTCAAAAAGCACTTATCTACATGTATGAGCGGACAGTGCAGAATCTTTGATATCAGGTATTATCAATGCACAGCTGATCAGGATCACTGGAAGGTCTGTCCCCCAGTTAGTCCCCATAGATAAAGCAGATTAAAGGTGTCTACATGAGCCTTGCTCCGGGAAAATGGTGTTTAATGCATGTGGTAAAGTGTCGTCCCAGATTAGCCTGTGCAGTTTGCACTGGCTTATAAGGGACGAAACTTTCACTTTTATGGAATTTTTTGTTTAAAGAAAGTCTTTTTTCTTAATAAATATCCAGTCTAGGCAGAAAGTGTCGTCCCTGATTAGCTTGTAAAATAACTGCACATGCATTAAACACCATGCTCAAATATAAATGTGGGAACACACACACACATGCTGGCAGGCAATTTTGCTGATGAATCACAATGAATCACTGCAGTTATGAAGTCAGCTGATTACTTCACCCAGATATAATACCGGTATATATGTTATCACAAGCCGCAAGCAACACCTGCAGTGTATAAATGGGTTGTATCTTGACGTAATGTGAGAATGAATAAATAGGGTATTTTAGTATAAGTAAAAGGAAAAGGCATGAGATTATTGAAAAGATTTCAATGCTTATGCACTGTGTTATAATTGTGGTGCAATTTTGGCTCAACAGTATATAGCAAATAATTGGTATAGGTAACATATAACAGTTAAGTCAACATGTAGCTTGCCTTTAGTGGAATAGCTGTAAAGCCACCGATCGGGAATGGGGGTGATCAAAATGCAAAATGGATAAGATAATTCTTAATAGACAAATTCTAGAAACAATAAATATGATTGTTAATTTGTCATAAACTGTGATCCCTTGATCTGAGTGCTTTTAATTTGTATAATTTTTAGCTCAACAGAGCAAGAAGTGTTTATGTGAGCTAGAATTGTGGTCAGTCAATGTCAGGTGTACCTTGAACTCTGGTGAGCGCTTCAGGGCCATCGCAGCCCTCTTGTTATTTAAGCATCTGGTATATCTAATACAAACTAAAGACTAACCCGTGGACTTATATTTGAACGTACCATCTGTATTTGGGGTTAAATTATTCCCGTTTTTATTAATATAATGTCATTCATTATGCAGAATTACAAACTTTCATCCATTAATTTTCTAGCTGCCTGTGGGTAACATTTGTACATAATTTCATACACTTTTATGTCACATTAACTTGGTTTTAATGAGTGTAGCGGTTAAGGTAAAATTTAGGTCAAGCAATATTGGACTTTTAATCTGATGTTTCTATTAAGAGTAGAGCTGTGAATAAATTATGTGTAATTGCTTGCGTTAAGAGTCTTAAAATTAGGTTTGTTAAAATATAATGAGAAAAGAACATTCTTAAAAACTCTGAGTCTTTTCATGCTGCTTATGCATTTCAAGATAATTGATCGGAGGCCCTAATTATAAGTACATGTGTGTTAGTACTTATTTTTTTCTTAACCCTTTGCATGCTGGGAAATTTGTTGTCTGCTAAAATGTCGTCTGCTAAATTTCTAAAATTTGCATTTTCTTTTATTTTTTTTCAAAGAATTAAAACTATCAGAGTAGCAAACAGTTTGGATCCTGATGAGACGCCACGTTTTGTGGCGTCTCATCTGGATCCAAACTGTTTGCAAAGGCCTTCAAAATCCGGTTCCAGCGCTCAAAGGGTTAAATAGTTAGGGGCTTATATAATAAGTGTCATACCGTCAGAAAAAAAAATCCTAAAATATGCAGTTATTTCCTTAAACTGATCTGATGATTCATTTCCCTATACAATAATGTGAATTTTCTTAAAATAAGTTCAAAGTGCCCCATTTGCGAGGAGGAAAAAAACATGTTATGTTCACTTTAGAAAATGTTGCCTGAATTCATAATTTCAAATTATATGTACGTGTATATAATTTGCAGAATTGTAACCCATTGTACAATGTTTTCAGAGCTATAAGATTTCACATCAGTCTGTTTGTATGAACTGAACATTTATGAACATGTTACTTTTATGGTAAAGTTCATGATTATGTCACAGTGTTCATGAATTACAAGTTCATGAACCAAATATTCAACATTTATGAATATCTTGTAAACTTAATGTTCATGACCCAAATGATCATGAACATCTGACAAATTTCATGAACAATTTTGTTAATGAACAATAAGGTCATGATTAGAACGTGTTATGGAACAATTCATGACCTCACAAACCATGTTAACCCTTTGCATGCTGGGAAATTTGTCGTCTGCTAAAATGTTGTCTGCTGAATTTCTAAAATCAGCATTTTCTTTGATTTTTTTCAAAGAATACTATCAGAATAGCAAACAGTTTGGATCCTGATGAGACGCCACGTTCTGTGGCGTCTCATCTGGATCCAAACTGTTTGCAAAGGCCATCAAAATCCGGTTCCAGCGCTCAAAGGGTTAAGTAAGGGAACCTTTTCCATCAGGGATATAAACTAACATTTTGTGATTGGTTGACCAAACAAGCAACCTCTCATCTTTATAAGTTTCTTTTGCCCAGCCAAAGAGTTAGGAATCCAGAACCAAGTACGTAACACAAGTACATTCTTATAAAATGTAGGCAATTGCTTTAACAAAAGTCTAGTTGTACGGCCAGCATTCCAACTTTTGAAATTGACTTGCTGGTGCTAAATCTACTTGCCCAGGGCAAATGGGCAACCACCAATTTTAGTCCATGACCTTCAAGAGAATATATATGAAACTGGCCAGTCTTTTATGTGATATGGCTTTAAGATACAATTTTGTAGTTTAATGTGAGTGTCAAATTTCAGATCGTAAGGTCAACTGTCTATATGAATGACACTAAGTGGTCCTCCTGACATAAAATACTGGTATCAGAATGGGACAGGTCATCATGTTACTATTTAATATTACTTTAAAAGCTACTCTGCTTTGGTATACTAGTATAGCTGTCAACTTTGTTATGCCCCAGAAGGTGGGCATATAGTGATCGCACTGTTCGTCTGTCTGTCCGTCTGAAATTCCGTCACACTTTGCGTTTAGGTTTCGAAAAAAGTGAAAAACACTTTGCGTTTAGGTTTGGAAAAATGTGGAAAAAGGGGGCATATGTCAACCTATGGTGACAAGCCTTGTTTTATCTAATTTAAGCAAATTGTGCTCAATGTGAGTTTTTTTTATCGTCACCAACATTTGAACTTGTGAACAAATTAACTGTCTAGAACCAGAGAACATTCTAGATTCAACATTTATTGGCCATTATGTTCAATGGTCAGAAAATTTGTCCAAATTGTATCCTGGCCAAGTTCAAAATTAGGTCATGTTCAGTAAAAACAAAGGTCACTAGGTTAATGTTAAGAAAAAGCTTGCAAACATTCTAGAAGTCACATTTCATTACCCAATCATCAATTAACTTGCTAGCCTGTATGAAAAATCTGTGCAGAAATGGGTCCATTATTCACCAGCCCAATCTTAGACTTAAGAATTAAGAATAGATTTAGAACCAAGGAAAATAATAACATCCAGCTTTTGAATATATTCAGGCTACCAGTGGTCATTATGTTATTAAGAACATGTTCTACATGAAGAATGATGAATATAGAGGAGGTTAATTCCAAGTTTTACTCAAAATTAAAGCAATACTTGAAAATTCCAATTTAAAGAATGTTCTTTATTCGTTGACATAAGTCTATGGATTGTTTGGTGAATAAGGGCCCTGTTCAGATTCTGTATCAAATCTGGCCAGAATGAAGACATAATTAACTTATTCTGTACAGAGAGGATTCGTACCCAGATATGCCTCAAAATAGTGAGACATAACCAGCTTGAAACAGTAATCTTTATTTGGGTCTCAAGTGAGCTCCGTAGGGCCTCAAATGGCCATCTTGTTGTCTAAAATAATGCAGTGGCTTGATGAAAGGCAAAGTAAATACTAGGTATATCACATAATTGATTGACACTTTCTAGATCAAACACAAAGATTATTGTACCTAAATACCTTTTGGATAGATTCTTGATGACCTCCCACACCTTACACAACATCAAAAATGAACATGTCTACTGTGTGTTTAATCATGTTCTAGTTAATCATGTTCGAGGATGAAAAATTAGAACAACAATATTTTTAAACCCCCCCCCCCATCTCCCCTCCCAAGTACACCCTTACCGAGGTTGTTTCAAACTGGCCATTGATTTGGTATTTTGTAAACAGTTTATGTTAGGGACATGTTTGCAGTTTTGTTTGATGTTGCAATACATTCAGGGCCAGTTTGATACAGGGCCAATCCTTTAATACAGGTGACCGATTTTGTCAATAACGCTTACAAAGTTATCTGCATTTGATCTTGTTTATAGTTGCTATAAATATCTTGGATAAGTACAGATGTATTTAAACCTATAATTCAATGTAGAGATGCAGTTATTATTTTATTGAATTTTTGATTTATACACATATCTTACACTCAATACATCTTCATCAAGGTCATTTTTCATCTTTCTATACCCCCATTTGATGAATGTTAATGTATTAACATATGATTAACTTGTAAGTCATGCCATACAATTTGAAAATATTTGCAGGAGAATATCTAGCAAGGGACATGGGAATGGACAATAAGTTGATGCGAGTGGCCAAGAGAATTTCAGATAACAAAATAAAATATATATGCATAACAAAAACACCCAGACAACTTACCAACAAAATAAATGTATATTAATTTAGAAAAAGATGTTAACATTTGCCTTCGTTTTGAATCCTTAATTATTATAAGAAACAAATTTCAGGTGTGCTATTTCACCAGTTAAGGCAATTAATATACAGACCTTTGCTCAGGTCTTTGTATGTTTATGCTTTTATAAGTTAAATACACGTGCATGTGTTTTCCTAAAAATCGTAAAAATTGCCAATCTTTGTATTTTTTCTATTCAATTCTTTTATAACTTCTACTTAGGCCTGTACATAGTTGGATACTTATGAACACATCCAGCAGCTAACAATGGCTTATTATATATCAAGAGATATTTATCATCTCCCAAGTGATGTGTTCATGTTTGTAATAATAAATGAGAACAACTTATGTTTCAGGGAAGAACTTAAATGTATTACCATCAAAGTAAAAGGCAGTCGAAATGAAAGTATAAATTATTCTGTAAATACAATTTTCACAGAGATATTTACTAAGCATTTGTTAGTGTACTCTTTTGATAAAGATGTACTAAGGAATTAACTATACTATTAATCTGGAATAGATTTCCGCAAATCTTTTTCTGTTATTAAGACATTTTCTCCATAATGAAACAAAACCACAACGAATAATATCTAAATAAAATCATAAAGAAGATTTGATGGAAATAGTTTTTCCTGATTTATCTCCATCTTTCTTCTCAAAACGCAAGATAATTGATGATTTATTCTCTGTAACATTCACAGTTTGATGTAGTGTAATATTTTGTCTGTCTGAATTATTGAAATTGTTCAACTTGGGTCTTTTTTATAAATGATAATTCTGCAGACACAAAACATTCCAAGCTAATGTGGAGCAGGTGTGATGAAATATACTTAACTTAAAATGTTTCTGAACAAAGAATATCCAGTTGAGAAACTAGTGTTTGCCAAGTTTGTTATCACTGTTATTGTATTTTTTCAGATGTATCACACTGTGTTATATTCCTTTATTTTGAATTTTTCAAGAATTCCTAAGTTCAGATCTTGATAATGGCAAAATTATATATGAGTAAAGTCATGCAAAAATGGGTCTTATGCCCCATGCAGCTAAGCTGTTTGCTTTGTCTTGAAGGTTTTGTGATCTCATTTTGTTTGAGTCTTGGTCATGTGCGTCAAAAACACTAGGTCACCAAGTCAAATCTTAGAAAAACATTGTTACCACTCTAGTGATCACATTTATTACTCAATCATTATGAGACTTGGTCAGGATGCTAATCTTTACAACATCTGGGCTGAGTTGGAATATGCGTCACATGCCTCGGAAAACTAGGTCACCAGGTCAAATTTTAGGAAAACCTTGTTACCACTGTAGAAGCCACATTTATGACTCAGTCTTAATGAAACTCGGTCAGACCGCTTATCTTGACAATATCTCGGCTGAGTTCGAATTTGACATGCCTCCAAAACCTAGGTCACCAGGTCAAATCTTAGGAAAACCTTGTTAACACTCTAGAAGCCACATCTATGACTCAATCTTAATGAAACTCGGTCAGACCGCTTATCTTGACAATATCTTGGCTGAGTTCGAATTTGACATGCCTTCAAAACCTAGGTCACCAGGTCAAATCTCAGGAAAACCTTGTTAACACTGTAAAAGCAGCTTTATGACTCAATTATGACCACTGAAATTTTGCAGAATGTTCATCTTGATACTATCGATCAGTAAGCTGAGTTTGAATATGGGTCTTTTGTGTTCAAAAACTCGGTAACAAGGTCAAATCGTAAAACCTTGTTCCCAACCTAAAGGCCGCATTTGTTACTCAATTGTGATGTGACTCTTGGTCAAAATGTTTTATCTCAACAATATTAAGGCCATTTTTGAAACTGGGTCAGGTTGGATAAAAAACTAGGGCACCTGAGCTCAAGTCTTCCATAATTTGCTGTACCTTGAAATAAGGTGAGCACTTCAGCCCATCATCACTCTCTTGTTTACTTGTACAAGAGTCCTTTCAAACTTATTTACCAGAACACTGTTTGACAGTAAATCAAATGTGTCGTGTTCTGAGAAAACTGGGCAAAATGCTTGTGGTTAAATTATCATCCCAGATTAGCCTGTGCAGTCCGCACAGGCTTAAATCAGGGACAACAATTTCCGCTTTTATGGATTTTTTTGTTTTAATGAAGTTTCTTCTTAGCAAAAATCCATTTGACCCGGAAAGTGTCGTCCCTGATTAGCCTGTGCGGACAGCACAGGCTAATCTGGGATGACACTTTACGCACATGCATTTTGCCCAGTTTTCTCAGAACGCGACACAAATAAGCTTCACAATGTAAGAACTACCAGTAAGATAAATCTGCATTATAATGTTGTAAGATTTCATGTCTGAGAAACTTCTGCAGTAATTTTATGGGAACTTTGCACACTACTGGTGTCTTGTCTGCCACTAATTGGCTGCAATTGCACCCAATATATGCAATCTGCAGAAAATATTGTCTGTTAGGTAAGAAGACATTGCATACGGAAAAATGTTCCCATGAAAAAGCAGCAATGAAATTGAGGTACATGATAATTGCTTCTTCGCTGATTTATTTCAAAATATCGGAAATGGGCTCCATTTAAGATATTTTGTGTTGTGTAACGGTTGCCTTAATTGGATATAATTGTGTTGATAATTTGAGTAATTACATGTACATGTACTCAAGTGTTGGCATATTGTAAGAGAACTTATTATTGTTATTTTCAGTCCTAAAACATCCATTTCATAGCTGACGTATACAACAATTATCATGTCACAATTTAATAGTAGGCGTGCTACAAGTAACTTTGCCAGCCTTTCACAGGCAAAAAAACACATATAGTTACTGGGGTTAAGAAACAGTAAATCAGTAGGGGAAGTGTCACAGGCCAGTGATGTGTCAGCAATTATCCTGTACAGTTACCAGGTTAATGGATTGTAGGACACCAGTAGGAGAATGGATTGGGCTGTCAAGTGAAATTGGTTCTGTTACACACTCTTCCCTGTAGGTGTGTAGGTGATTTAATGCATACTTGGAGCTGGACTATTCACCAAATAGTCCTCACCCTTCCCATGTGGCAACCAATTATACCCGGTCAAGCAACTCTTATCTCATCCAAGTGTCTGCGTCTAGGTAATGCTCTGGTTTAGGTTAATGTTCAACATTACTTTTAAATGGGACTTTGAAAAATTAAGGATTTTAAACTTTACTCACAACTGAAAAGTCAGAGCTGTTTTAATCAACTGTAAACCATCATTTTAAGAATTATAATCTAGTTATATTATGTATAAGAATGTTGCCTCCACCAGGTCTTCAATTTGATTGGTAAAATCAACTTTGACTTAACAATGGTTAGTCACATAGTTAACAAAAGATGCATTCTTCCATCTTATTTCTATGATAGTTCCGGTCCTTCTTTTATAGGCAATCATCTTACTTTTGGGAGATCTGTAAGTCTGTCAGTCGGTTAATTCTTTGTGCTGTCAGTCTGTGAATCCTAAAGACCTGTCAGTCTGTGACAACTTTAGTATGTCCTGTCATTCTGTGAATCCTAAGGTCTGAGATTCTGGTAATCCTAAGGCCCTGTCATCCTGTGAATTCTAAGATCATGTCATTCTGTGAATTCTAAGATCATGTCATTCTGTGAATCCTAAGGTCCTGTTATTCTGTGAATTCTAAGATCACGTTATTCTGTGAATACAACGGCCCTGTCAGTCTGTGAATCCTTAAGGCACTGTAAGTCTGGGAATCCTTAGGCCCTGTCAGTCTGTGAATCCTAAGGCCCTGTCAGTCTGTTAATCCTAAGGCCCTGTCAGTCTGTGAATCCTAAGGTCCTGTCATTCTGTGAATCCTAAGGTCCTGTCAGTATGTGAAACCTTAGGCCCTTTCAGTATGTGAGTCCAAAGGTCCTGTTAGTCTGTGAATCCTAAAGCCTTTTCAGTCTGTGTATCCTAAGGTCCTGTCATTCTGTGAATTCTAAGGTCCTGTTATTCTGTGAATTCTAAGATCATGTTATTCTGTGAATCCAACGGCCCTGTCAGTCTGTGAATCCTTAAGGCCCTGTCAGTCTGGGAATCCTTAGATCCTGTCAGTATGTGAATCCTAAGGTTCTGTCAGTCTGGGAATCTTTAAGGCCCTGTCAGTCTGTGAATCCTAAGGCCGTGTCAGTCTGTGAACCCTTAAGGTTCTGTCAGTCTGTGAATCCTTAAGGCCCTGTTAGTCTGTGAATCCTTAAGGACCTGTCATTCTGTGATTTCTAAGGCACTGTCAGTCTGGGAATCCTTGAGGCCTTGTTATTCTGTGAATCCTAAGGCCCTGTCAGTCTGTGAATCCCAAGGCCCTGTCAGTCTGTGAATCCTTAGGCCCTTTCAGGCTGTGAATCCAAAGGCCCTGTCAGTCTGGGAATACTAAGAACCTGTCAGTCTGTGAATCCTAAGGTCCTGTCAGTCTGGGAATCCTTAAGGCCATGTCAGTCTGTGAATCCTAAGGCCCTGTCAGGCTGTGAATCCAAAGGCCCTGTCAGTCTGGGAATACTAAGAACCTGTCAGTCTGGGAATCCTTAAGGTCCTGTCAGTCTGTGAATCCTAAGGCCCTGTCAGTCTGTGAATCCTAAAGGCCCTGTCATTCTGTGAATCCTTAGGCCCTGTCAGTCTGTGTATCCCAAGGTCCTGTCAGTCTGTGAATCCCCAGGTCCTGTCATTCTGTGAATCCTAAGGCCCTGTCAGTCTGTGAATCCTAAGGCCCTGTCAGTCTGTGAATCATAAGACCCTGTCAGTCTGTGAATCCTAAGACCCTGTCAGTCTGTGTATCATAAGGCCCTGTCAGACTGTGAATCCTAAGGTCCTGTCAGGCTGGGAATCCTTAAGGCCCTGTCAGTCTGTGAATCCTAAGGCCCTGTCAGTCTGTGAATCCTTATGCTCTGTCAGTCTGTTAATCCTTAGGCTCTGTGAATCCTATGTTAATGTCAGTGAGGTTATTTTGGTCAATGTCCATATTAAAATAATCTTCTATAGACTTGTTTTAAATGCACATATTAATAAGTGGTAAGTTAATGCCAGAATGGTATTTTACATTATGTCAAACATTTATCCAAATATCAAATGTAAATGCAGCAAGAAATTATCATTTTGATTAATTGGGTAACTTGCCATGTGAACTGAGTTAATGCATATTTCTATCATTTTCTGTATAATTCATTTGCAACTGTTCATAATGTCATTCACCTTTTAGCTTAAACTAGTTTAAATTCAGCTGACACCACACTAAATTAGTTGACCGAATTCTGCATCAAATTACACCAATAACTTGTAACCTTTAATTATTTGCCATTTAGGTTTTAAAGGCCTTTATTCGAATGATATAACTATAGAGTCCTTTGATCATTGAGTATCAGTAACATTGAATTAAATTTTACCAGTCCGCTTTTCTATGGCATTTTAGGTTTTATTAACCCTTGAAAGGTGAAAATCCTCATTAGAGGACTATCCTGACATCTGTTTGTCCTCTAGGCTGATATCATTGTCTTTGAGATACATTGTCTGTGAGCAGTATTTTTTTATCCATTTTGGGAATGGGTGTAGCGGTCCATGTTTTCCTCCCGCCAGTTTTTCCCTGGGAAGAGATTGGCCTAGGCTGTTTTTTCCCAGGCCAATCTTTTCCCCCCTTGGCCATATTTCCCCCCCCC
>VMBQ01001417.1:84325-100395 GCA_007657795.1 Dreissena rostriformis | reverse complement strand
TTAACCCTTTGAGCGCTGGAACCGGATTTTGAAGGCCTTTGCAAACAGTTTGGATCCAGATGAGACGCCACAGAACGTGGCGTCTCATCAGGATCCAAACTGTTTGCTATTCTGATAGTATTCTTTGAAAAATAATCGAAGAAAATGCTAATTTTAGAAATTCAGCAGACGACATTTTAGCAGACGACAAATTTCCCAGCATGCAAAGGGTTAATTAAGAAGTGAATGTGCAAATGTTGTTGGGCGAACCAAGCTTAATTATTATGACTGGCACACTTCTTTTGAGTTGTTGAATCATTTAACATAAAATTATGTTATACATAATTGTATTATAATTATGATTATATATCAATCACACATTTATTGGAGAATTATACTTAATTATAAGTAAAAATAAAAGGTCTTTTTACAAAGCATTGGCATTGCAGTTTCCGTAGGATATGCCTAATAAACTTTGTGTAGATTATGGCAATTTGTTTACTTTTGAAAGGTGTTGCACATTGATTCAATCAGCTGAATTGGCAGAGTTTGTTTATCATTACCAAAGGTGGGGGATGGTTGCCCATGAACTAACATCATGATGCAAGGGTCCTTCACCAAATTGAAAAGACAAATAGCAGGTTTAGGCTTTAGAGTGGTGATTATGTCATCACGAGGTAACGATCTGCAAGAGGTGGCACCTCCATGTGCCAATAATTGTTCTAGCATGCTGGGAGCACTAATGAAAGGGGTTGGGGGTAATAGGATTTTCCAGGGGGTGATGATTGCACAGTTGTGGGTAATAGACATTGCACTTTGAAGTGGAAAAGTGCACCTTATCATGCAGTGCATTTCATCATTACTTTATTGTTACAATTTGGCTGTCTGTCATAGAATGTGCTGATGAAAGGTATAAAATATTATAAAATTGTTGTAATTAATCATTATTGGCACTTTAATACCAATGCTGCTGCTTTAAGGGTGACATAAATTAGCTGATCATGCAAAGCAGGCAATAATGTCCTATAATTAAAGTAAACTAATTTAACCTCAGTTACTTATTTTGTATACCATCATTTGTTGGAGAGTAATATTAATGCACATCCTTAAATATGACTTGAACAATCCAATGTCTGACTTTCTGATGATGAAATCCATTAAACAAAATCATTGCTCCACAGTCATTTCTTACCAGACCTAAATTTATGTATGTGATGATTGGTTCCATATAATCAGTAGTAATCAGAATTTAAATAATGTTCAATATAGAGACCAAAAACTGTTTCATTTTTTTTTTTACTACTCAATCTGACTTAGACTACATGTATTATACTTTTGCAATTGTTGCTGAAAAAACTGTTATTTTTTAGCTTCCTGTGACACAAGTTATTTTTTTGCTGAATTGTTTGGCAGTCTTTGTAGTCTGTGAACTGAAAAAAACCGTGCCCCCTTCTGTCATCGGCCTACGCCTCAGGGTGGGGTCAT
Organism: Dreissena rostriformis; assembly: GCA_007657795.1. Classification (NCBI taxonomy): domain Eukaryota; kingdom Metazoa; phylum Mollusca; class Bivalvia; order Myida; family Dreissenidae; genus Dreissena; species Dreissena rostriformis. The sequence goes on along the minus strand of VMBQ01001417.1, from coordinate 98,931 downwards.
CTAAATGCCAGGCTGGTGCAGCAACAACAGATGCTGGAACACCAGTATGGCCTTGTGCAGGTCTTATAGTATAACAACAGTAAAATGATGGGGAAAAAAATAGCTTGCCAGATGCAAGAGGTGGCATTTGAAAGAGCACCCCCCCCCCCATCCACATACATTGTTAAGTTTGATTTAACTGTATGACAGGCTGAATAATCTCACTGCCCCAACACAAACATTGAGATGCTAAAAAACTTATATAGTCAATTTAACTGTACATGAATATGAATATGAGCTGTACTCAGGTAAAACTGTGCTAAATGCATATGAGCAAAGTGTTGCCCTAGATTAGCCTGTGCAGTTTGTGCAGGCTAACCAGGGATGACACTTTCCGCTCTTTTCCTTTACGGAAGTCTCTTCTCAACAAAAAAAGCCAGTGTAGGTTGAAAGTGTTGTCCCTGATTAGCCTGTGTGGACTGCACAGGCTAATCTGGACGATACTTTACCCATGTGCATTAAGCACCATTTCCCAGAGGTTGCTCATATACAAGTAGCATTTGCAAGTATTTATAGGACTTGTGGACAGATTGGGCACATTGCAATTTTCACATTTTTGTCATAGTTTCTGTTAATAATTTTGTTTTGTTATTTAAAATGAAGAGAAATAACACAATACATTTTATTTCATTGTTCTAAAACATGAATATCACGAACAAATCATGTGGACAAATAATAGGTTGTACACAATTTTAATTAGCCTTTATAATGTTATGGAAAGTAGAAATTCAACCAACGTAAAATATAACATTAATAACTTGGGTACACATTTATTAATATGGCTTGAGAAAGATCTATTTCGATACTTTAATCAGATTCTCAGGTGGGAAAATGTCTCTTGATATTATCTTTTAATGTTTGCCCCAAAAAAGAAAAACACCTATGCATAACAATAATTGTATCATTGGCTTCAGTATAAACGCTCAGGTAATCAGGATAAATTGTAATAGAAATATATTGTTGTTTTTTTGTTACCAGTAAAAATGTCATTACCATTTTCCTACGTCTTTGCACATTCTTAGACGCTGGGAATGAGGTTTATGTGCTGTTTTTCTCATAGAAGCAATACTGAGTGTACCTTTAATGTTTTCATCATAATATATTATTATCTGGCATGGCACAATATATTATAATGTGGATGGCAGTTCCCATAGGTAAAATTGATGTTGCTCATGATCATAAAGTTGTTATCATTAGACAAGGTACAAAAAATTGATCTGGTTCCAGTTATGTTACAGATTCTAAAAGGGCCTTTTATTCGCTGGTGACATTTAATATTTTATTCAGACAAAAAAAAAATAGTAAAAAAAACCTAAAAAAAATATTATCAAGCACTGAATGTTCCAAAATAAAGCGAAAAAACACAATAAATGCAGTAAGAAATTGTGTCAAATGTGTGAACTCGTTATTTTTGTGTAAATACAATGTTTTAAGACCTTTGACACCAACCCTTTATAGAAGCGCCCCCTTGTGTTTTTTTTTTGGCCTCATCTTTTTAAGGGCTGCAAGTCATGTATTGGCATTAAAAGAAATTGATCATCATGGTTTATCAAGGATGTAGTAATGAACTGGCTGTATTAAACAGTGTACATCACACAAATGTTTTCACAAAGTGTTGTTGCTTTCAAGTTGTCACAATGTTATGTAATAGTGCATAAAAGCTTTTCACATGTTTTTCTTAAAGATGTCCATTATGTTCATGCTGTCTTTGTGTGAAGTCCAACTAAGCAGAAAGCCACTTTTATCATCTTTATGTGAGAAACTACTTTTTTAAGTAAAACATGCAAATCGTAATCTGAAATATTAATTTATGCAAAAACGGGGTAATTCAATATTACCGCTATCTGCGTTATACATACATTTGTTTTCGCTTTTATGATAGTGAGAAATTTTAAACATATTTATTAGTAAATTATTGTTATTTATAAAGGATAAATGTACCAGAAGTAATATAGGTCAGATTGAAAGATCGCACATTATATTGTATACATTTTATTAACATTATCAGTTTAGATGAAAAATAATCAATGATTAAACAATAAAGCATACAAAGTCATTATAATTTTTATAAGTTACACATGCTGGCAATTTTTTTTATAAAACAAAAATGGAGGTGGGGGGGGGGGAATTAACTGATGTTGTAAAAGGGATCCTTTTTTGGTCACAAATGTCTTGAAAAAATACTGTTGCAATTTAAATCCGATGCCATTGATGAAAATGCCATTAATGTTTAATGCTTTCTGTCTCAATTGTATGTACTATGTTGGATTAAACAGTACTATGGTAATGTGTTTTAAATGTGATTTCCATCTGCAATAAAACTTTAATGGCCAACATATCAGTTGACAGATCTGTCACATAGATTTGTTGATCTTGCCATTTTGGAGACCTCAGGACGAAATCATTAAAAACAAATTTAAACCATTCAGCCATTGTTGACCTCTGAAATGCGATATTAGTCCAAAAATGTACCTTATTTTTTTGCAAAGGGTCATTTTTATTTTGTATTGATTATTATGAACTTTAATTAGTATCTTCTCTCTTTTTTTCCCGATACAGACTTCCCTGAAACCATCAGTCCGACGGACAAGACTGAAGGATTTTGAGTCGGTCTGATATTTGTCAATAAAAATTTGGTTGGACCGTCCGCCTGATTTTTGAAGTCTGAATGCCATATATATCTGAATAAAACAAAATTATATCAGAGCAAATCTGCTATTTATTTTTTTAACGTTCTAAAACTTCCTTATCTTCATGTTCTAAATAAATCCAAGTTGTTACAGTTAGATATAACCTTCATGTGAAATCCATGTAGATTTCCTTTCATTGAATATGCTTTTATAAAAAGCCCATTTTAGACAGCTGCGGGTTATAAAAATATGCGTCATGCCACATGGTGGGTGTTAATCTTAATAACTTTGGAGGTCAATCCAATCATTAAAATCAATCATACCACCAAAAGGTTATTAATACAGCATAAGTGCGTAACATTGAAATTAAAGGCACAGTCTCACTATCACATTTTGCGATCCCGGTGGAGCCCCGGTGCGTGATCCGGGGTCTACCGGTATGAATAAGGGCGTCACTGGCTTGTTATGTCACCGGGGCTCTGCCTGGACGCCACGTCCCGCTTTCACCGGGGCTCCACCGGGACGCTACCGGCTACGACCAGGGCACTACCGGCTACCACCGGGCCTTACGGGGTTGTCACCGGGATAAACCGTAGCTCTGCCGGGATGTAAACCGCTGCAGCAACAGGAATATATGTGACCGCGCTAAAAAAAAATAACCATCGATCATCCCGGTAGTCGCCGGTCGACCAGCTCTATCAAACCGGGATGAACCGGGGCTACACCGGCAATAGTGAGACTTGGGCTTAAAACTTATCTGATTGCTTTTTTATTATGCTTATAGTCAAGACATAGTTTGGTGTTATTTTAAATAAACTATATTACCATATTTTTTTTCAAATGTAATATTAAATTATGTATTATTTTATGTTCATGAATGGTAACAACGATAAAAATTTATGAACCTTTTAAAGATCAGGAGAATGTGCTAGTGTCCGGCAAGTATTTTGACAGAATGTCTGATACTTTTTTAAGCTTTCTGTGGCATCTAATCTGGATCCAAACTGTTTGCAAAGGCCTTCAAAATTCGGTTCCAGCAATGAAAGAGATAATGTCTATACCTGAAAACAGACCAAACATCATTTCACAACTGTTGTGCCTGGTGTTACACAAAATTCATAATTTTAGGTATCCACAGTTTTACTATTATTTAATTAAACATGCATGATCAACACATTTAAGGGTCACTATGGATAACAACAATAATATCTAAAGGTTCCAAATTGTTGGACCTTTGTACAAGGTGGTCTACCCTTGTCTGTACCTGTCAAGGGAGATAATAAAAGAGCCACTTAAAGGTCTATAATTTTATAATAATTCTGCCAGTTCTATAGAAAGTAAAATCATGAACTCGTAAGTCTTAATAATACAGTTATGTTGTAAAATGTGGCGTGTTCTGAGAAAAATGGGCAAAATGCTTGTGCGTAAATTGTCATCCCAGATTAGCCTGTGCAGTCCGCACAGGCTAATCAGGGACGACACTTTCCGCCTAAATTGGATTTTTACTAAGAAGAGACTTCATTTAAACGAAAAATTCCATAAAAGCGGACTGCACAGGCTCATCTGGGATGACAATTTACGCACANCTGTGCGGACTGCACAGGCTAATCTGGGATGACAATTTACGCACAAGCATTTTGCCCAGTTTTCTCAGAACAGGACTCATATGCTGATATGATTGCAGTAGTTTTTCAAAAACATGTCAATGCAAAGGAATGCATTGTAGCAAAATACAAAGTTTGCATCATATGGTGTATGATTAATACTGATGCAATTATTACTGATTTGTTAATGAATTAATCGTATTACCGGTATACAGATGTTGCAATTCAAATTACCAGCCATAATTATCCGCTACCTCTGATTCAAGCCACTTGTCAGTTACTTGAATAAGTATGTGCACTTATTATTTGTAAACCAGCTTATATACCCAGGAAAAGTGTTTGCACTTAAATTGACCCCGGCGATAAATTGACTTAAATACTGTTGAAAACAGCAAACAATCCAAACAAACAAATATTTTTGATGACAGAAATTTTGAAAATCTCGTCTCAACATATTTGTATGCCCTCAAAAGGGTGGCATATAGCAGTTGCTCTGTCCATCTGTGCATCCGTCAGTATACTACAGCTAACGATTATCACTTGGGTGACGTAATGTTGGAATATTGTTGACTTCGTTTAATAATACCACCATTGTTAAACCATTTATGCCTCAGTGGACTCTCCCATCCTTCTAAATTGGATCAATTTATTTCCAAAATTAGGGATGTCTAGTATATTTATTTCTATATTTAGAATATTTCTTACATAAATTCCTTTAAGCAAACAGCGCAGACCCTGATGAGACGCCTTACATGCGGCGTCTCATCTGGGTCTACGCTGTTTGCCAAGGCCTTTTTTCTAGACGCTAGGCATAAATGGGTTAATAGAAAATAAGACTACGCAGGTAGGTAACTGCCATATTATGTCTGCGTTAGTACACTAAAATAACCTGTCTTTTGCATCATAGCGTTTAATAAGCTGCCATCACCTGACGCAGCAACTGTCTACTCAGATGTCTTTATTGTTCTGTTTTTTTCTGCGCCCTAGACATTAAATGTTGCTATGGCAGCTGCATGTGGCTGTTTGTTCATGAGACTGACAGTTCCTACCAAAACAAGGTGACCTCTACTGTTGGTTAACAGTAACAACAGCCATTGCCAGTAAAATCCATCCAGATCTGTTTAGCCTTGGAGAAGGATTTGTAGATTTAACTGTTCCCTATTGAATGAAAATTAAAACAATTGTATATGATATTTAGTCAATTATAAAAAAGCAAATAGAAATAGCAATGCATAACTTGAATATAGATGGAGGTATTGTACATATACTTTGTTTGTATGTTGGTTAATTGCACACCTAGCTGAGAGTTCATTTGGGGCCAGTCTGTTTAAGGTCAAGGTCACTATTTTTAAGAAGAGAAAGCAACTGCCTTCGCTCAATAATTGAGTTTGGATGGAAATATTGTTCTGAAATTGTGTATGTTGGTAGCCATATAACATGCAGACCTAGCTTGTAATTGCACTTGGGACCAGTCTGGTCTAGGTCAAGGTCATCGTTACTTAAAACGGAAAAACTGTTTTTTTGCACAACAACTTGAATTATGATGGAAGTATTATAGGTATCTTACATGCAGATTTAACCTGTTCAGTTTTGATTTGCTTTATTTTACTTTGCACAACTGCGTATATAAATATTTGAAATGAAAATCTGATTAAAAATGGTAAGCAACAATACAATCATCACTCTGTTAATGTTTTTCATATAGTTAGCAACATTAATGCATAACTGTTTGAAATGAAAATCAGATTTAAACTTGTTAGCAACAATACTATCACCACTCTATTAATGTTTTTCATATAGCAAGCAACATTACTATCACCAATCTATCGATGTTTTTTCATCCCATGGGGTGGTGTTGATAGTTCACAGTGCTTAGCTCTCTGTTTAATCAAATTGTCAATTTAAATGTGAGTGTTTAAAGTCTCAAAATTCAGTCCTTTGTGTGCTTTATTTTTATACCAGCAAAAAGAGAGTTTAATCAATTATAGTATAAAAGACTCAGTTGATAATAACTTAAGTTTGGATTGAGGTGTTTATTATTTTATTATTAGTGACGATTAGTGAATGCTGAAGAAATAAAGGATGAAAGTTTGTGTGTTGTCAACTTACATGAAGACCTTAATAGCTCAACTTGAAAAATCTGGTTTCATTGTATTTCCATGTTTCTTGATTTTTTTAAAGAAATCAATCATACAATAAAAGAGCACCACTGTATTTATACAAAATTAAAGCACTATTGACAGTTGCATTGTTCTGACCACTGGTCATTTATGGTCAGTCTCTTTGTTTAAATCAAGGCTGCCAATCACCACCCCCAGTTCCAATGTTTCCACAGCTGTCCTTTAATGAACTCCAGGACTGAGAGCAAGACTGTGGTATCTGCCTCTACATATCTTAATCAGGTGCAATAGTATCGTGCTGAACTCTTGGTCAACTGTGTGTTATAGGGTGTGGACATTTCATTAGCTGAATGCTTTGTTGTGCCATCTTCATTATTTAGAAACTGATGCAGCATTTGGAAATGCTTTCAGGGGCCCTTTGGGTAATAAATTAATAATCCTGGTCCTTTTTTGTGATTGCCCATTTTGAAGGTCTATAACATGCCCCTTTGTGCTAACGAATCGGCTCGTAATGTCCAATTTTGGATTAAAAGCCATTTGGCTGTACTTTTGTTCCACATCTGCTTTTCCAAAAACTCGACTTAAAAGGAAAATACAAAGACAAAAATTAGTCCTACATATGTGTTTAGTTTTTTATCATGTTTTTTTAATTGTTATATAAGTGAAGAGATTTTGTAAATTGAGGTTATTTTCCCTATACTATTTTATAACTGAGACACACTATTTTGTTTCTGTTGCGAGTAATTATATATATTGAGCAGTTTTCTTGTTTTACTGGTAAAATCCTTTTTGAATATAACTCCATGAAATATTGTGCTACAGGACATGATGTTAAGCGTACCTGTGTCAGCTCTAGACAACAATAAATAACAATAGCCAGAGGGAGTTCTGATGGTTTACTATAGGGGTTGTTGCAGTTTCTTTTCAATTCGGTATACCTGTTTTGTGTTTTTTTGTCAACATGCCCTTGATAAATTAATGTGTGCTTTTTAAGATGGTAAATAACAATAGCCAGAGGGAGTTCTGATGGTTGTTGCAGTTGCTTTTCAAATTTGTTATATCTGCTTGTGTTGTTATTTTTGTCAACATGCACTTGTGAACTAATGTGTACTTTTTAAGGTGGTCAACATGTTTCATCATCATATCCTGTCCTTTATGTCCTCTCAATGCTCCCGGCAAATGTAAACAAAGATTTATTTGCCTGCAGTGTGTTAAGTTTAAATGGGTTAAACTTAAAGCCTAAGCACCTATGGAGATAGCTGACCAGTATCTATGGGCAATCTTGAGCTTGACCCTGAATCCAACCAATCAGAGCGCAGCCTTGTTTTTGCTTCAGGTAGAGTTATTGAGTACTTAAATAAACTGTTTACATTTTCGTCGTCCCTTTGTGTTATTTCGTTGTTGTTATTCGCATTCCAGATATTTTGTAATAATATGTAGAACATAAATAACAGAGGTGTCAATTTTCAGGATTATTCCTGAATTCAGGATTTAAGCCCTCAAGGAAAAATTTTGATATTGATATAAAACAGAGGATTGTTTTGGTTATTTTAAGCATTCTTGTCACAAAATGTCATCTTCAACACAAATTATTGACCTTTGGCATATTGTTTACAAAGGAAACATAATTTAATGAATAATTAAAACTCTTTTGACTCTGGCCCCCAAATTCTAGGATGATTTTCAGGATTTAAGATTTAGGCCAATTGACACCCCTGAAATAAGTGTTGACATGACATGATAAAGGTTATTTACTTTTAGACTCACATGCATATCCATAGATCAATTCATCTGTAGAAAATACAGGTTAATTGCAAACTAGTAACAGTTGATTTTTTGTTCTCATGTTATTTAGCAAACAAACAAAATAATGTTTGTTATGATGTTGATTGTTTGATTCATAATGGTTCATTCATAATTTCATTCATTTATTCACCCACCAATTCATGTGTTGATTAATTTAACTTCATTAATTCACTGAACTTTTTAATAAATCAGGTGGTCTCATAATATTAACCCTTTGAGCGCTGGAACCGGATTTTGAAGGCCTTTGCAAACAGTTTGGATCCAGATGAGACGCCACAAAACGTGGCGTCTCATCAGGATCCAAACTGTTTGCTATTCTGATAGTATACTTTGAAAAAAAATCAAAGAAAATGCTAATTTTAGAAATTCAGCAGACGACATTTTAGCAGACAACAAATTTCCCAGCATGCAAAGGGTTAAGGCATATTACTACCTGCAATCCTTTTCGTTCTAGAAGAGATTTGCGTGCACACAATCTGGGTGTAAAGAAGTACCCCGGTAATGTAGTACCTGCAGTTTCATTGTTGGGGTGTAAAACCCATTGCAAAACAAGTTTGGTCCTTTGCAAATGTTAAGCTACTTCTTTTATTGGTTCATATGCAAATATGTTTTACTCTGCGTTAAGACCAGAAAACTACTAATCTTCCTATGAAAGATTTGAAAACGGCTGAGTGTACCTCGAAATTCCTTAGGGTTCAAGAATATCAGACTTGTTCTTTGAAAATGGGGTTTAAGGCATGTGCTTAAAGTGTCGTCCCAGATTAGCCTGTGCAGCAGCACAGGCTAATCAGGGACAACACTTTTTGCTTTTATTGTATTTTTTCATTGAAAGGAAAACTGTTCTTGACAAAAATCAAGTTTAGGCGAAAAGTGTCTTCCCAGATTAGAATGTGTGGATTGCACAGACTAATCTGGGACAATTCTTTACCCATATGCATTAAACCCCCTTTTCACAGAGCGAGGCTCATATTTAAAGAAATTTTAGTATACGTAAAAATAATAATGGGGTATAGCTTCATTTACACATCAAGAATTGAGCATGAAACGGATGTATCCGCTTATGATGGTTGTATAAGATACAATAGTTTCACACCTGTCTTATGTGTGGCATGAAAAGGTGATTATAATTATATATTTATGAACAATTATAGGATATACATACACCTACCACATTGCAGACGCTTTGATCTGTACAAATGAATTGCTTTTGATCCAATAAACATGCCACATTTATATTGTCATGTCTGCTGTTGGCCTCAATAAATAGACACTGCCAGTTTATCTGGCCATGATGTATGGGCAAATACACCATATTACAGTCATGACTTGACAATAAGTAAATGGATGCATAGGAAACATGGTGTTATTGACAATTAGTAAATGGATGCATAGGAAACATGTTGTTATTGACAATTAGTAAATGGATGCATAGGAAACATGTTGTTATTGACAAAGCAAAGTCATTCCTCCAATATATGATAAATCAACATTGATTATTTTACTACATTCTGTGACATTATCTAGATAATCATGTCAATATCAGTTATTTCCTGTTGATTAAGATCTCTTGCACATTTTATGAACCTCATTATCCTCTTTATTTTTCAAGGATGACATACTGTGTAAATAATCATAAAACAACAAATAATATTCATCCATTATCTGTACTAACCCTTTGCATCCTNTGAGTAAATGGATGCATAGGAAACATGCTGTTATTGACAATGAGTAAATGGATGCATAGGACACATGTTGTTATTGACAATGAGTAAATGGATGCATAGGAAACATGTTGTTATTGACAAAGCAAAGTCATTCCTCCAATATATGATAAATCAACATTGATTATTTGACTACATTCTGTGACATTATCTAGATAATCAATATCAGTTATTTCCTGTTGATTAAGATCTCTTGCACATTTTATGAACCTCATTTTCCTCTTTATTTTTCAAGGATGACATACTGTGTAAATAATCATAAAACGACAAATAATATTCATCCACTATCTGTACTAACAGGGTAAAATGATCGACCTATCCAGGTCGTAAAATAGCAAACAAGACTACTTACAGTAGAGTTCAAGCTTCAGGACATCATTTACTGAACACAAGATGTTTTGTACAGTACATGTTAACATTATGCAATTTGATAAAATGTAAATGCATATTATGTGATATTTTCTTTTAATTTACCTCATAATCTTCATATGAATTAACTGAGCTTTTATTGAGGTAATTAACTTACTTTTTACTAAGGTAATTGACTCAGTTTTTATTGAGGTTAATTTGTCATTTGTAAACAGTTTTTTACCAATACCTACAAACCGATAAAACGTGCAAGAAGAACGTGCTTAAATTCACAATGGCAAGGTCAATACACACCACCTGTTTCAACCAATCAAAACATTTCATACAAGGCCTTATTATGTCAGCTGTTTGAAGGGCAAGGTCAATACACGCCTCCATTGTAAACCAATCGAAACATTTCAGACTTTATCTTAATATTGCTTTTGAACAAATGCATTGTTTTGACAGTTGCATATAAAAAGTGGTTAATCCCTTGTAATCCCAATGGATAAATCCGATGGATTTGCATTGATCAAAGTCACAAAAGCATTTACAAAAGGTGAATTAAAAGTTTGTCAACCGCCTGTGCTTTAACTCTGCAAACAGCCAGTGGAAAATTTCGGTCTAAAAATAGACCACAGGTCTTAGCTCCGCCTCTTGCATACATTAACTGAGTTCGAACAGCTGACTGTGTATTGAATGAGAACATACAGGGTCAGTTTCATTGTTAGGTCCACAGTGGTAGTTAAAAGTAGCGTTCTTTAGAGAAAGTAGATTCAAGTCAGAAAGAGTCTATATTAGAACACTTTTGACCAAGTACTTAAATCTCAGGACACTTGAAACAACTGCTTTGTAAATACTTATGTGAAATTAAGGTTTAAATAAAATATTGTGACTGGAAAATGTGCAGTGTGTTGAGTCCATATTCTATGGAAAACAGCAGCAAATCGGGTTGCAGTTATTCACAATTGGCTGCAAGGAAAAGACTGGTGAAATCAATGGTGAATTCGGATACTAATTTAAGAGATTTGCAAAAGAAATTAAGAAATGAGGTAAGCCATTTGCAGATACTGTTATTCGCAAACTTCTTTGTGGAATTGTCTTTGTGTTTTTGGTACAAAACGCTGCAGTGTTGGAAATGAGTTGTGGACTCAACAGATTGAAGTCTTTTTTTGACATGATTCAAAACAAACTGGTGTTGGCATATTTAAATATTAAAGTGCTGAATTAGGTACTGTTAAGGAACTTCAGTGTACACTCTGTAGAGTACTCACTTTAAGACCTGTTCTTGCACAGCAATCATTATAAAAGCATTGTACCTTGTGGAAGGTTATTTAAGCCAAACCTATAGCCTAAGTTGCGTATTTTTAGTCCATATAATTTATAAACGGACTCCCAGAGCCTTTGATCATTTTTACTGTGACAGCTCTCAGCAACCCTTTGGGTTATAAAGCTGAGAGTTGAATTATTGCTACAAGGTACTGTTTGCGACATTTTCATGTATTGTGCAATTCTTTTCTACTTTCAGGTGGTCCCGGTTGAAACCAAAGATGATCAGGTGAGTAGAGGCTCTGTTTTAAAATTTATATGAGCCTCGCTCTGTGAAAAGGGGCTTTAATGCACGTGAAGTGTCGTCCCAGAATAGGGACTTTCTGCTTTTATTGTATTTTTAGTGTAAAGGAAGACTCTTCTTGACGAAAATCCATTTTAAGCGGAAAGTGTTGTGCCTCGGATAAGCCTGTGCAGACTGTGCAAATCTGGGACGACACTTTACACACATGCATTAAACCCCCTTTTCACAGACCGAGACTCCTATGGAATTTAAATGTCCTATAATCTAAGGGTCCAGTTGAATTAAATTGTTGAAAATGCATTTTTAAGAGTCTATAAGGTATTTAAATAAATAATAATTACAGTACCCCCCCCCCCCCCCCCTTTGCATTTAATGTCATAGGTCTTAAGATCACTAAGAGCGAGTATCTCTTAGTTAAAAGTCCTATGAACAAATCTGCACAGATTGATGGGGTTTTCCCAACAGTGTACATGTTTTGTACAATAAGTTGTTTTCTGCTGTACAGCAGAAAATTATTTGGAATTGAATATTTTCTGGTTCTACTTCTTCTGAACTTTTATTGTAGTTTTTTATTCTTCAGTGTTGTATCAGTTAAAAAAATCAGATCGTGTATACTCGCTTTAAACAAGTTGGTCATAAAACTCAAGAGCCCAAATTAAAAAAATTATCTGCAACATTGTTTTTTTATTTAAGATTTAAAAGAATAAAGACGTACTGTATTTTGTCATATTTATTTTTTTGGGACAGTATTTAAGATACATTTATTAGGTCTGAGTAGTTTTTCAGTCAGAAAAAAACGCAGTCATTAATATTAAGAACATGTTCTAGAAAAAGATATTCAAATACTTAAAAAAAGGTATATGAATAACTATAACTGTACATAGCTGTCGAAGAATTAACTTAAGTGGATTTTAGAAAAATCTACTAATATATATGTACAAACAATTTAAGCTGACACCTTTAAAATCACATATCGTATCATAAATTATTATTTAAATGAAAATGTCACTGATACAATTACAATAGCATTATTTGTACCTACATATTATTATTAGATGGGATTTCCCAAAGTTATGGTGATCTGGATAACACCTAATTGTCAAGTTATTTAGAATAGCAAGTCATTCAACTGTTAGGAAAACTATTTTCCACTAAAATACCTGTGATGCAATCACATTTTTGTCAAGTGTGCACTTTCAATGGATAATGTACATGTAGCCCTTGCAAAGTGTGTTATAAATTAGAACATGATGCAATAACTTCCAAACTCAACATGTTTTAAACTGACTGGTTAAAGTGTTTTCCATTCATACCTGAACCAAATAAAAAACACATTCTTATTTTGTGTGTTTATAACATTTTTAAATTTAAATTCAAAACCAAATACAAAGCAAACAAACAAAAAAGCACAATGTTCACATGTAGACTATTTTTATTAATAACATTGGTAAACCCAAGTAATATTGTACCAATAATATGTTATATACTCGCCTAATGCAAATTTACACATTTTAAGAGAAGTTTAACTAAACTTTATACCGGTATGTCAACGTTCAAACTAATGTAATGGCCAGCACTGACCACTGCATCAAATAGAAGCTGGCACTATTCTGTATACTTGTTTAGTTGTAACTTTTTAGTTGCTCTCTTTCTCTGAAAGTGGTAGTGAATAAGTGTGTTAGAAAAACAATCCCTGTTGGTTTTTGGGAATTATAACCTTTCCTCTAAGGGTCTTGACAATAATAAACAACAATAAACCAACATTTAATATACCAGTAATGTCCTGTTTTCAACTATAATTTAAATTAGCAGACAATGGAAATGTGTCACACATTTTGAATGAATTATTCTTCCTACAATTTTTCTATAAAACAACAATCCCCTTTAGTTGTTAATCAATCAACATGAACAACCAACACACACCAAACCAATCATGTTACATGTAGCATACTGTGTGTGTTACATCAGCTTATACATGTGAATCAATTGTAAGGACTGGTCTGTACATGTATACGCACCAGTGGTAGAAACAGCTGATGCAATCGTTTTACTATATAAAATCGAGAGGCGTTAAATTCTTCCCATTCTATCAGTACGCACACCACAAACAAGGATTCTTTTTAAAGATTTCATTTTCTTATATTAATTTATTCAAAATGATGAGAGTTGCTCGCTGGATCCATTTTGAAATTACCAAGAAAGGCAGTTTAGTGGCTTCAAAGGAGAAACTTTTGTTATTGTTAAGTAGTTTATGCCTCGGAAACGAACCGTTAAAGGAACTTGTACCGTGAAGTGAACATTGTTTGTAAATTTTAATACTTGGAGAAGAGGAAAAGCTTTTGGAAAATCTAGTGAAATTGCAGGAAAAAAAAAATTTGGTGGAACTGGCAGTTGCGGAATCATTGTCAACAATGGGTTACGTTCTTGGTTTACCAGAGGTAGGATTTTAGCCTTTAAAAAAGGGCATAAAATATTATAATTATAAAATAACTCCTAGGTAAATCAAGAATTATAAAGCTAAACCAAATTGCCCAATACATTTTAATTTGGTTAATTAAACATAGTGTAATTTTAAATACCATTATCTCTTGTTACAGTTACAGAAGAATGGTTTTAGTGTTATTTTAACTGTACCCCCTAGAGGCCATTTACTCATAAATGGTTAATTATAGATGCCTGATTGGCCAATCTTTGTTTGAAATAAGTTTTGTTAGCTTAAACCAGCAATTCTCATCCATATGTCAGACTTTAAGTGTCTGTCATTT
>VMBQ01001417.1:56215-81705 GCA_007657795.1 Dreissena rostriformis | reverse complement strand
CTATTAACCCTTTGCATGCTGGGAAATTTGTCGTCTGCTAAAATGTCGTCTGCTGAATTTCTAAAATTAGCATTTTCTTCGATTTTTTTTCTAAGACCACTATCAGAATAGCAAACAGTTTGGATCCTGATGAGACGCCACGTTCTGTGGCGTCTCATCTGGATCCAAACTGTTTGCAAAGGCCTTCAAAATCCGGTTCCAGCGCTCAAAGGGTTAATGATTTAAACTTAGTATGGAGACATTTGCATTTTTAATATACCTCAAATTGGAGATTCAAATGTAGATCACATGGCATGCTAATTAGTTAGCTCAGTTCATTATTCTCTGTAAATTCATTAATTCCGGTTAAAATACACTTAATTTGAAGAAAGAATTTATTATGATGAAAGTAATAGCTAGACTTATAAGGATACTACAGATATTAGCATGTGATGTAATTGGCAGTTCATAAATAGCAGTAACAGATGTTATTTAACCCTTTGCATGCTGGGAAATTTGTCGTCTGCTAAAATGTCGTCTGCTGAATTTTTAAAATTAGTATTTTCTTCCATTTTTTTCAAAGAATACTATCAGGATAGCAAACAGTTTGGATCCTGATGAGACGCCACGTTCTGTGGCGTCTCATCTGGATCCAAACTGTTTGCAAAGGCCTTCAAAATCCGATTCCAGCGCTCAAAGGGTTAAATGTGGATATAAATTGCATACATATTAGTGTTTTTCCCAGGAGGGCATAGGGGCATGGTGCAGTAAATTAAAAAAGGACATTTAAACACGTGGTTTAGGCAAAAGGGGCAGTTATACGTGTGGTGCCTTTTTTGCTATGAAAATACTGTTATAGATTATTACTTATCAATTATAATGGCTATGGGTATACTTGTATACGTTATTATTACTGTTGAAGGATGCATTTCTTACTTGCTTGCATTTTTTTACACATAATCATGGGTGAAACAATGACGACAACATGTTGCAGACGCTGATTTTGCGGAAAAGTTAGGTCATAAGGCAATAAAGATGTTATTAATAAGGGCGCGTGGCGTTTTTGCCTTTGAAAAAAAGCAGAGTGGCGCTTTGGGAGGGCGGCGTGGCGCAGCGCCACGCTTAAATAGCCTGGGAAAATCACTACATATGTGTCACAATTTGTTTACCTCTTTAAACAAACTGGGTTAATGACTTACTAAATTGTGTTTAATCAGTATAAAAAACGACTGTTAAATATTGATTTTTTTTTGGTATTTATTGTCTATTGGCAATTCTTATTATAATCTCTTTATATATCAGTATAGTTTGTACATGGCATTTAAACCAAGGTTAAGGTAAAGCAATATTATTCGAACAGCTTTACAACACAAATGAGACAGAGAGGCTTAAATTTGAGGACCAACGTAATGTGTGTTTCTTGAATGCTGGCCAACAATTGTTAATAGGAAATATGTCACCGTTTGTTTTCCCAAACACGAAGGCTCTAATGCTTGAAAGGAGTATTAATCAAGTCCAACAAAAGCTTAACCTTGTATCTACAGATCTAGTCACCCAACGGGTCATTAACAATATCAGCTGATCTTCAACTTTAAATAAATGCGATTATGCAGCACAAAAATCAGCTTATAATCTAGAACATTGTGGTGGGGGGGTGGGGGTTTGGAAGTTTAACAACCTATTATTGCCTGTTGTTTCACCTGTTCAGGTGAAAGTGTTGGTGAATTTGTAAGGCTTTTGTTTGGTCATGAATAGCCATAGATGATTGAAATATTTTTTGTCAAGGTGTCTCTGCTTTGGGCTGTTTTTTCTGTAACTCCAATTGTCTGTGTGCATTATTATATTAGAGTGAGAAATGCAAAACTCTGTAGATACTTTTGACCTTATATAAATTACCCTACTTGACAATAATTTTCACATGTACTAACCTTGCATAAACCCCTAGGTGTCCATGTATTGCTCCACTTTTCTGTTTGTCCAAGAATTTGAAGTAATTTGATCGGATAATTTAACCATGTGGATGATTTTCTAAAATAGGATGGGAATTTAAAGTTTAATTTTACTCGCGCTTCAAAAGGAGCCTGGTATTGTTAAATATTTTTATCAAAATAGCCAACTTCCCAATTTTAGTCGAAGCAACTGGATTTCTCCCACTATAGGGCCCTGGCCCCATTCCCAAAATGGTGAGAAAAAAACTGGTTATGCTCTTGGCTCCCGAGTCTTTGTGAAACCCCTGTTCATCTCAAATTGTTTGACTTACCACACATGTTTTTTGCAGGCGGCTGGGCGACACCAGTGCAGTTACCTGATCAACCTACACACCCAGGAGTTCATTCTCGCGGGCGGTGACCCGGCCTGGTTGAACGGGCTCGGAAACATCCCCAACAAACTGCGAGACCTGTACGAGGTGAACAAAATACTGGCGCACCGCCCGTGGATGATCTCGAAAGAACACATTGCGGTAAGTTGGGGTGCAGGGACTTGGAAAATGATAGGTGTTATTGCATGGAGTGTAGAACAAGTATACAAATTATAGTTATGACACATAAAGATCCGAATAAATAGCCAAAATCCATAGTTTCATCATAAAATGTTAATAAGATATTTTAGAATCCATTGTTTATTTTATCCACTTAAAATTAATGCAAACATATAATTAAAGCTTATATGAAATATTTATAAACAACATTTATGACTATAAAATTTGCGAACACATTTTACTGACCAAGTACAAGTATGAGTATGAACCAACTCAAATCTTGCATGTTTCCGGCTTCGAAAACCGGCTTTTATGCAACAGTATAACCAAACCTCACTCTTCAATTTGCAGACCCTAGCCACTGGCAAGGACAACTGGTCTATATCAGAGCTTGTTCACGCTCTTATCCTCCTCTCCCACTTCCACGCCCTTTCAAGCTTCGTGTACGGTTGCGGGATCACGCCTGAGGTGGACCACGATGGTGGCTATACGTACAGTGGGAAGAACTCACCCACTGGCAGTAACGCTAACAGCCGGGCCACCAGCAAACATGTGTCACCTTCATCGTCTTTCTCAGAGGTAGGTTCACCCTTTGATCGAATTGTTTGAGTCTCGCTCTGGGAAAACGGAGCTTAATGCATGTGCATAAAGTGTTGTCCCACTTTCTGCATTTTTTTTTTATTTTTTTTTTTAGTTTAGTTTAGTTTAATCCCCATTTTCCCAGAGCTTTTGCATTTGTGTCTTCAATATGCCTTATTTATGATGATTTATTTGTAAATGTTTGAATATATTATGTTCTGGTGGGACTTTATATTGGCTTGTTTTGAACAGCCATTTTGATTGGCTGACTATTTCAAACAGCTATTTTGATTGGCTGGTTCAGCTTATTACTCAGCTGTGATGAATTTGTTATGAAAGTAATCTTTCCCTGTATATTAAGTCACTATATATCTGAATGGCTCTGTATGTCAAACTAGGATTTAACTCTCCCCTATACAATAAACTGTTATGCCTTGGAAATTCAAAGTATTAATTCCTTATTTGGGGTCTATTAATAGGCAGTTTGATTTTTTCCGCAAGCCATGTCATTATTCTAACAAGGACAGATTGTTTCCTGCATCTCTTTAAGCTTTACTTTTCTTAAGAGGGAAGCACTTACTGCTGGTCGGCTTATGATTCATTTCCAAGTTGACATCTCATCTGATACAGTCAGCGGAAAAAGAATGTGCAGTGTTCGATTGGTTTATGCTTACGAAATAAAACTCAAGATTGAGGGAGGAAAAACCGGACATGTACATTGTATTAATAATAATTATTATCTGTATCAGTTATTGTTTAACTTGGGGACAAGAAGTGTTGAAGAATACATACTTCAGATTGTGTTAATTGGTCTTGCATGCTTGTTGCTTTGTGGTCCAACAATATTAGACGGTTCTAAGCAATGATTTCAAGGGATGGTTGTGTATTATTCCTGATATAGAAATGTGAAGTAGATAGAAAAGTTTAGGCAGAAATTGTCGTCCATGATTAGCCAGTGCATACTAAAATGGCTGTATCCACCTGGGTTAGTAAAGCCTCAGTCCCTGTATGCGTTCTCGTCCATTACAGTCCGGTGGGGACCTGGGTATCTCGGTGCTAGTGGAGCGCATGCAGAAGTTGACAGAGGCTGATCTGGGAGAGATGACCTCAGAGGAGCTACTCAAGCAGTTTGAGAACATAGAGAACCAGAGTGCTGAGAGTAAGTGACCTCACATCACGCATATTTGGGGCAGCTGGCATTGCTCAAGATAAGCATATGCATTTGGGCAGTCTGGTCAGGAGCTACCCTGTCCGCTTTATAGTCATGCAAGAGTTTGTTGGCTCATAAGAGGACATTATGAGTCCTGATCAGAGTGAACGGATGCAGAGGCATATCTGGAGCTACACTGTTTGGATTGTTCCTAAGGTCCATTTTCGCAAGACATGGCTCTTATGGCCTATAGTGGCCTTACATTATCATTAGCCTAGTTCTAATATATCTTGAACTATGTTTGCTCAGATTCTTTGTTTTATATGGAAAGTTTTGTGTAGGCAATATTGTAACACTTTCATACTATCAAGGAATTATATAATAATTCAAATTTCATTGGCCAAAACTTCTAGTATTGAATACTGCTTGAGTGCCTTTAAGAATGTGTTGACTTAGCTATGCCTCCATAAAATGGTTATGCACATCCTCTTAAATAAAAACTATTATTACAAATATATGTTTACAAACTCTTGATAACAATAAAAAATCTAAGCAACTTGTTCTTTTTTTAGTCACTGCAAGTGGGAAAATACCAGCACCGAAACAAGATGTATTAAAATTTGTGGAGGAGCCCGACTTTGTGTACAAGGATTTTGCCAAGCGTGGAAATTCTACCAAGATCCCGTCATTCCGTGTGCAGGAGTACTCATGGGAAGACCACGGCTTCTCGATGGCCAACCGATACTATTCCGAGATCGGCACGCTGCTCGATGACAAGTTCACCTGCGCATACAACCTGACTTACTATACGTAAGTTGCACTCGTTATTTCGTGACGCAGTCAAAAAACTAGTATTTTGATGCTGGTTTTAAAATACAGCATATAGGAACATATCGAACATATTTAAGACACTTTTTTTTTAAACTTAAGCTGAATATGTGTGTCGGAAAGATAAAGCATTGATTGTACTTTGAGGTATGTTCACCAACATTATACATAGCGTTAAATTAAACACCTAAAAAATAATAATTTGTTATTCATAGCCTCGTATTTTGCTGTTTGTCTTTAGAATGGGTGACAAGATGAACGTGGACACGACCATGTTCCGCCGAGCGGTGTGGAACTACATCCATTGCATGTACGGCATACGCCACGACGACTACAACTACGCCGAGGTCAACCAGATGTTGGAGATCAACCTGAAGGCGTACATCAAGACGGTCACATGCTACCCCGAGCGCCTCACCAAGAAAGACTATGACAGTGTGATGAAGGAGTTTAAACACTCAGAAAAGGTGGGTGCTTTCTCAATTCAATAAACCAGTAAACAAACAATTGAAAGCCCGTCCAGGTTTTTGTCCTACATGTTAACTGGTTCAGTATTACAACACTGTTTGTTTGTCTGACAATACAGCTGTTTCTGAAATCTTTGTTTCAACAGCTTGGGATTGATCAATTAACATTTGTACACAACTGATGTTGATTATGTTATATAAAATATCCAAGGCAGTTTTCGCAAGTCACTCGAGTCAATAAAGTCATGCAAGTTTTCGTGGTCTCATTATCCTCATCTGATACTACAGATACAGAGTCATATCTGCAGCTTCACTGTTCGGATGTATCCTGACGCCTATTCTTGCACAACATGGCTAATTTGTTATTGTTGATTCATAGGTACACGTGAACCTAATGTTGTTGGAGGCACGCCTGCAGGGGGAGCTGTTGTACAGCCTGCGCGCCATCATGCAATACATGACGTGAAGCCCTGCCCAGTAGTTTCTCTGTAAGACGAGCCCTCCGATTGGCCGGCTGGTTTGCAACTGATCATCTCATTGGCTGTAACCGGTCGACTGAGTAGGCAGTTGGTGATAACCAGATTCCATTGAATAGTAAAAAACAAAATGCAGATGTCTTTGTATTGAAAGTAAAAATCATTGAGATCATTGGAAGAAGAAAATAGACCATTTTTTGTAGTTTTCAAAACCAGTGTATTTTTTTCAGAATATTGGTTCTTTGATCAACGTTTTAAGGTTTAAAAAACCAAGAAGACCTTCTCAAACTTCTGTATATTAGTACATCATTTACTGTTCATAACTGCATGTTGGAAAAGGCTGATTATCCATGACCAGCGCTGCGCTGCTAGGCGTGAGCCCTCTGTCGACAATGGACCCAGTTTGCCAAAAAAATCTGATTGGGTGCTATTTATAGACATGGTGTTGGAATTTGCTTTAATATTGACCTGTTTTGGCCAGTCTAGTGAATGGACGTATTTTATTGTTGAACTGTCAAACATTTGAACAGGGAGCATTAGAAGTGTTATAATGTTTGTGTTTATATATATATTGCAAATGGCAGTTTTCGAGTTCATAAGATGTATGTATTTTTGAAAAACATGTACGTTGTATTCAATGTAGAGGAATTTGTTTAATTTATCTGAACATGTCTCCCTTAATGATGACTTTCTTTGACCATTTTGTCATGTTTGTTAAATAACTGAAGTCTTTGTGAGGAATGCATGCTGTTGACGCTTCCTAATTTCTGTGATATGTGTTTGCTTATTAATGTACGTGTTACTTGAATGATCAAAGCAGAATAGTTCTTGTAGATGAATTAGTCTTGCGATGTGTGAGATCAATCAATTATTACTAACATGAGATTAGTCAAAGTTGTACCAACGACTATAGTTTTTATTGTGAGGAAAGTGATTACAAATGTGTTAAGAAGTGAATGTCTCCTTTTGTTGGTAAATTGTTTTAACATAGCGTTTGTGCTTAAAAATGTCAGTGAGTGACGTTGTATTGTTTAGACATAAAGGGTCATGTATTTTTTATTATAAAAAACGCCTGCATCACATCACATATTGATCCTTTGAAATTGAGCTTTGATCAGATGTGGCTGACATCCAAATATGTGTGCTTATGCTAAAAAATGGTCGTCTTGATCAATGGAGCTGCGTTCTAGGAAAACTGGGCTTAATGCATGCGTATAAAGTGTTGTCAATGACACTTTTCTTTTACACTGGATTCTCTTAAAGAAGAGACCTCCTTCTAATTAACAATTCCATAAAAGCCAAACGTGTCGTCCCTGAGTAGCCTGTGCAGACTGCACATGCTAAGCTTGGGCGACACTTTGTGTACATGAATTAAGCCTTTGAGTGCTGGAACCGGATTTTAAAGGCCTTTGCAAACAGTTTGGATCCAGATGAGACGCCACAGAACGTGGCGTCTCATCAGGATCCAAACTGTTTGTTACTCTGATAGTATTCTTTGGAAAAAAAATCAAAGAAAATGCTAATTTTCGAAATTTAGCAGACAACATTTAAGCAGACGACAAATTTCCCAGCATGCAAAGGGTTAAGCCCAGTTTTTCCAGAAAGAAGCTCAATTTGTTTTAACTGAGACAAGCCATTTAGAATTCACATTTTAAGATTTTTTTACCGTTTGATGTATGAACATGTGGCTTGAAAGAGTCGTACATCAACAATATTTCAAGTGTGGAAAATGTGCTGACAATGTGCTTCATTAAAAATCGTCTTGCAGTCTTGGTGCTTTTGTGTTCATACTAGGCCAATTATAATAATTTCTTGTTGGGCATTACATGGTGTTGCATTTCTTGCGAAGAAAACATTGTAATCTGATATAGTTAATGATATCTTTAGCTCTTTTGTTTTCAGATGTTCTGTCTTAAATTGAAAATGGGTGTTCAAGAAAAATAATGAGACTTTATGTGTATTTTCCATGACTGAATTAATGATATTTAGGGTTGTAAGCATTTGCTTACAAATGTATTATTAAAGATATCTATACACAAAATTACAAATAATAACAAATAGAATGTAGTCTTGTCTGATTTGTTTGTCTGATGCAATCACTAAAGCATTAAATTGTCAAAAAAACAATGTAAACATAGTCATTTTTACAGGAATATAGTCAGCAAAAATGGTATAAGAAACATTTAGTATAGTGATTGCATTCAAATATATGACATCATCACCCATCGCTTCAAATATCAACTTTCTATTATTGTAATATTGTTATTTCAGTTATTTGTGCTTGTTTTGAAATTCTCCCACCCCCATTATTTAGTTTAAGCTATACAAAATTAGTTTGTAATGAAATTGTGATTTTGTTGTAATTACCTGTGTTTTGTTTGTTAAATCTGCTTATTTGATAAATATCGCTCTTTGTTTTGCGATATTCAATATTATGCTATTCCAAGTGTTTATATACGTGGTGTATGAATACGTAGAAAACAAGTTGGTCATTGTAACAGTATTATTATTGGAAAGCGGAAGACAGCCAAGCCAAACACATTTGAGTCTGGCTCTGTGAAAAGGGGGTTTAACGCATGTGCGTAAAGTGTCGTCCCAGATTAGCCTGTGCAGTCCGCACAGGCTAATCAGGGATGACACTTTCCGCCTAAAATGGATTTTAGCAAAGAAGATACTTTCCTTAAACAAAAAAATACATAAAAGCGGAAGGTGTCGTCCCTGGGATGACAATTTACGCACAAGCATTATGCCCAGTTTTCTCAGAACACGACACATATAGGTAAAGGAGCTCATGTGCTTGGCTGTCGGTTTAGGTAAAGGAGCCCGGTATAGGTAAAGGAGTCCATATAGGTAAAGGAGTCCAAGTGCTTGGCTGTCCATATAGGTAAAGGAGCCCGTATAGGTAAAGGAGCCCGTGTGCTTGGCTGTCCATATAGGTAAAGCAGCCCCTGTGCTTGGCTGTCGGTATAGGTAAAGGAGCCCGTAATCTCATGCGCTTCTTTCTGTGATAGATCTGAGAGTGTCTAGAA
The DNA here is from genome assembly GCA_007657795.1 of Dreissena rostriformis. NCBI lineage: Eukaryota > Metazoa > Mollusca > Bivalvia > Myida > Dreissenidae > Dreissena > Dreissena rostriformis. Next base: position 72,718 of record VMBQ01001417.1, on the reverse strand, counting down.
CTGTCCTGTGTTGAACACTACATAGTTGAGATTGCAACTAGAACTGTCCTTTGTTGAACACTGCATAGTTGTGATTGCAACTAGAACCAAACTGTGGTGTGTTGCCGAACTCCAACTGGTTTTGCGTGCAACTAGAACTTTGTTGTGTTAAATACTGAATGATTGTGCTTGGTAATAAGAACGTTGTGCTTGCAATAAGAAATGTATTTTGTTAAACATGTCAAAGTTGCAATAAGAAATGTTTTGTTTTTAAAATGTTACAATTGCTTGCAACTGTAATTGTATTATGTTGAACTCGACAATATTTTATTGCAACTAAAACTGTGTTGTATTTAACATGGAATTAACATCAAAAGGAGATTAGGAGAAAAAGTTTCAAGTCGGGAAACACTATTGTGCTTGTTAGAAGGTTTTATATTGAAACTTTTCTGTGCTTTCAAATTGGCAATCAGTGCTTTATATAATTTAATATATTGGAAATAGAATTTGTCTTACGCAAAACCGTTTTTAGAAAGATTAGGAAAGTAAGCTAAGAGGTTACATTTTCTGAAATAAAAACTTAACTAGCCCAATCTGCCCAAGTGTTTCACTGTGTAGATGATTACATTTGTGTGCTCTACGCTTTCAGAAGAGATTAAATTTAATTTCATATTCCTGTACGTAGACTGCCGCTTATTTCATTTTCAAATATTGTTTGAATTTCTCTGAAGTAATAATTAATTTTGATTGAAAAGTGCATTTGTTTATCTGACATTCCAAATAGTTTTATGAAAGGAAGAGTAATATTTTTGCAAATTGCCAGGAGCCAACTATTCCAATTTATTAGAAGTTTTCACTTTATGTTTGCAACTAAATCACTTAGTGTTTTTCCTTGATTTAAATAGAAATGCAACAAAAGCTGTTTTAACAATATTTCATGTTTGGTTCTATTAATTTTTTTGAATACAACAAATAATATTGCGAAATCCTAATATGCAAGTATTACAGGTTTACTTTTAACTGAATGTAACTTAAAATACTTTAAATGTACATGTACAGTTGCAGTATTGGTTTCACTTCTGTTATATTTGTGATGTAAGTACAGTTTTATATTTAGCAAAATAACCTGTATATACTTGTACATGTTAATTACGTTTTGTTACAACACGTCGCCTGTATTTTAACAACTGAGGTATGAATACTGATTTAACTACAAGTTAGTCCTTCGTAATTAAATCAGTAATTTTTTTACTACTTGTGTGCAATATAGGTTTTTATTTCTGATAATTTTATATAAAAATATAAGGATGTTCATTGTTGAATTACACCAGCTGTTAGATTATATTGTGGTAAAACAACTTGTTTGGGGGAGATTTTATGCTTTAACATATCTTTATTAAGAACTATTGACAGAATAATTGGTATACAATGCCTGCTATTCACTAAGATAGACATATTTTCATGTATTGTTCTAGGTTAGTTTGATGCAACGATTTCACATGTAAAACAACTAATAGGAAAGAATTAATTAGTGTTTCACTTCTTCATAGGTATTTTATGAAGTATTTAAAATGCCTACTGGACAAAATAATATAACTGTCATCTGTATATATGTCATGTTGACATTTACATTATAACCCCACCCACCCATAGTGAAAAAACTTGTGTTGAGATATAGCTTTAAGCTGAATTGTTTTAAATGTTCCCTGGGTTATAGCAATAACGCTTGGCGAATAACCGTGTTGCTTTGTCATTTGCATACGCGAAAAATAAAATATTGAACAAACCAGGGCCTTGATTGTTGTGTTTTGTCCTTTGTGTTACAGACCTCGTTCTTATTTTGTATGGTCGGATTACCTTTAAATTATTTTTTTTGAACTTCTGCCAGGGGACGATTATTTCATGTGGTTTCACGTGACAAAATGCTGAAAACTGTGACAGCGTTCTGCTCCTATACCATAATTGAAGGTAACTTGAACTTGTACACACGGTCAGTACCTGTTACCGACATAATGCGATTTCGTAATTGGTTTAACCCTTTGAGCGCTGGAACTGGATTTTGAAGGCCTTTGCAAACAGTTTGGATCCAGATGAGACGCCACGGAACGTGGCGTCTCATCAGGATCCAAACTGTTTGCTATTCTGATAGTATTCTTTGAAAAAAAAAAATCTAAGAAAATGCTAATTTTAGAAATTAAGCACACAACATTTTAGCAGACGACAAATTTCCCAGCATGCAAAGGTTTAAGTTAAAGCGTTCTGTCTTCACTATTACCGTTTACTTAAATGGACTTGTAAATATTTTTGCATGTTTTAAAATGTCATTAAATGAATTAACTGAAAAAGGTTATATTTGGAAAAGTTTAAATAATTTTAAGATAGTATGTGCTTCCCCTATGGTTCGAACCTGCGACCGCTAGGAGCAATAACTAACTAGCTACCACTTAGTTTAAACCTATTTATTTTATCTCAATTGCATCGAAAGCCTAAGGCTTATTTGAAACGCTCTCGAGTCCGTTTTCTGGGATAAGAACCAGTACTTGGTGTATTTGGGGAGATATTAAGAACGCTCCCACCATATCCATATACCTAGCAGTTAATCACGAAGGCCTTTGACATATACGGTGGTTTAAACCCAACGTCAGTTATACACGTTTTTGATAAATTATGAATGAAAAGCGTTACAAACGCAAGTATCATTTTTCCGATTATGATTAATGTCAATCAATAAACGAACATATAAGTGTAACATGTCAATTAGTCAGGAGTGTTCATGTGTTTGTTTGAATATAATGCATACATTCTTTTGAATCTATTACAACTTGTTTGAAAACGATCACTTTGCAAAACTGTGACCATGTCCCTTTGACTTATAGGTCACTTGCAAATGTATAGTAGATCAATATATGCTGGGGGCTCGTGATTTCTAAAGGGGCCCAAACACTTTCGATGTTATGTTCAATAATATGGTCAATACATGAAATTAGCGATTGTATCGATGTCTGGACTTAGTGTTGAAGATTGATGCAATATATGGACAACAATCAGACACCGCAGATATTTATTGACATTTTTCTAATAATGTGTATTGAGTGTTTATCACCAATAAGATATGTCGCGTCATGCGAAAATGGGTCTTACGCCATATGCGGCCAGCATTCGCGCAATTTGACCAGGAGCTAACATGTCGCTAACGAGACTTTAAAACATTACGTGATTAAATAGCGAACAGGTTAGCCCCTGACCATTCTGCACTAGTGCACAGGCTAGTGTGGAGCTACGCTGGCCGCATATGGAAAAGTACCCATTTAGCAAGGCTACAGGCTAGTGTGGAGCTACGCTGGCCGCATATGGCATAGCCCCTGACCAGGCTGCACTAGTGTACAGGCTAGTGTGGAGCTACGCTGGCCGCATATGGCATAGCCCCTGACCAGGCTGCACTAGTGAACAGGCTAGTGTGGAGCTACGCTGGCCGCATATGGCATAGTACCCAGGCTGCACTAGTGAACAGGCTAGTGTGGAGCTACGCTGGCCGCATACGGCATAGTACCCATTTAGCTTGGCGCGGCTCACTAGTGTACAGGCTAGTGTGGAGCTACGCTGGCCGCATATGGCATAGTACCCAGGCTGCACTAGTGTACAGGCTAGTGTGGAGCTACGCTGGCCGCATATGGCATAGTACCCATTTCAGCTTGGCGCGGCTCATTAAGAATTTCTGTCAAATAATCATACTGCCAAAATGTCTAAATTCGCAAAAGAAGAGGAAAGGAAGTTCCTTATGAAATAAAATGCGATGAATACTCCATTTCAAGCAGACAAGACAAAGTACAGGGCGTTTTTCTTTCGAAATATGAAGAGGGATAAGAACGCCAAGAACTGAATTTAGAAAAGTTGTGGAGTCGGCAAGGCCTTGTGCTGGCAGTAATGCTTTCAGAGCTCTAGATAAAGATTTAGTCTAAAGGGTATTTTACCCCCTGATATTATTGTTAAAGGGTATTTTACTCCTTAGTTTCAGCCATAAAGGGTATTTAGGAATATTGAGGGGTATTTTTGTTTTCTATAGAAAACTGACATAGTACATGACGTGTTTTATCTAGAAATATATTTATTATTTGTAATTAATTAATGCAAACAAAATACATTTTAAATGATGATACATATTTAACTTACATGTGTTGTATCTCTGTCTTGATTGGTTCATGTAGTACAATTAAACTAAGTTATGGCACTGCTTGTGCAATTGAAAATAAAGTCACACTGCCTGTGGTTTATGTAAGTTAACTTAAAACATCTAAAACGTTATAACTTGAACTTGTTCTTTTTATAGTCACTCATCTGAACTTGTCTTCACTTTCTTGGCCCGGGGCTTATAACCCTGAAACAATCTTTTCTTTCTCCTCTTTTTATCTTTCAGCCAGACCAGTAATGCATAAGATGGGTCATATGATCCCACAGGGACCTGGTAAATGTTCGTGGCAATCAGCATTTCAAGATTCTACTTATGGCAGAGTGCTTTTGTTGAAAGATCTTTGTAGCAACCCATTATCATCCCATTCAACCTTGGCCGGTTACGCACTTTAATCGATTATAAATACGTACCGAGATTTGCATTGCGTAATGTTACGTACATGNAATCTATAAAAATATGCAATAGAACCATTCTTCTTTATAGATTATCATTTAATTTTATGCTTATTAATGCATTTTGATTGCAAACATTGATCCGATCATTTTATTTACAAACGCGGAAAAGTCACGGTAATGCGAAATGCGAGTCTGTTAACCACTGCATGCTGGCTGTTATTTTGATAAACTTTGGTTTATTTAGTTTGTTCTCATGTTTGATTGATTGGCGTTGTTGCTCTGATGTTAATTTCTACAATCTCTGTTTATCAGAGAAAATGTCAACGCAGTATCTCTTTTTGAAATAATACAGACAATACAGACATCAGATTTTCTAGCAATTTTCATTATTTAGGAACAGTTGATTTTAGACAATGAATACAGAAAGAACTTAGAAATTACAATTATATGCTATAGTAATAACAGTTTTATTTGGATTATATTGTTAATCACGTGTGAAATAAAAACAATTAAAATACTATTATAAAAAAGGAAAAATAACGAACGAGAACATTTGGTAGAGTCAAATCACTCTATGCAAGGTTTTAAGAGCTAGTGTTTTTGTGGACACTATTAACTAACTCAGCAGTTGGTTACTATGGAATCTAAATTATCTTATCCAAAAAGCACAAGTTTGGTCCCCTTGGTGGCAGAGGACGACGGGCTGCATCCCAGTTTATGCATCATCTGCCAGGAAGATAACAAATTACCTCTTACCAGCGAAGAAACGGGGCGTGCGAGGGTAAAAGAGCTGCTGCACTAAGGAATGATATTGTTACAAAGCGCATCAAACGTTTGGATGACAAGACGGATGGTAAAAATGGTATGTTTTCTTATATCATAACAACCCCTTAGTTTCCCCGTAGCAGATTTTTGGTTACACAAGAGTTAAACGAACGTATCTTACGAGACCTTGTAACATCTATCTTGAATTTGATTATGTACATGGACGGCGATTTGGCCGGACACTGGCCTTCTGGCCACCTACATGTTGATTGCATTGACCGGATCACTTACCGCCAGTATTTACTTTTAATTTAATAGTTTGGCGTCACTTTCTTTTATACTTAAGGTACGAACATCTCGACAAACAAAACATCGAGCGTTTGTGTTGATCTTTCAGTGCGAATGACAGTGGGTTTAATGCATGTGCTTAAAGTGTCGTCAGAGATTAGCCTGTGCAGTCCGCACCGGCTAATCAGGGACGACACTTTCCGCCTAAACTGTTTTTTTGCTAAGAAGAGACTTTCTTTATTTATTTTTTTATCATAAACACGCAAAGTGTCGTCCCTTTTTAGCCTGTGCGGACTGCTGCGGACTGCACAGGCTAATCTGGGATGAAACTTTACGTACATGCATTAAACCCCCTTTTCTCAAAGCGCGTCTCTTTGCAGTTCGAATGGCAGTTCATGTCACAGGGGTGCTTAATTTGTATCGATTAGTGGGCATTCGTAGCCGCTGATATTTTATTGTGCGTACATGTCAACACAAATGAATGCGCGCCTTCCTATTTACTCACAATTAACTTTGACGTGCAAACCGGATTTCCGATTGTTTACGCAGCTGAAATGTGTTGCTTATTTTACGTGTGGTTTGTTTGTTCTTTTGGATTTTGTTGTGGTGGGGGAGGGATCGGAATAACACGTCAAATTGCACAACACAGGCAATAGTAGCATGTAATTAATACGGATATACATTTTTGCTAAGGCGCTTTACTGTATACGTCGGTACGATATATATATGTATAGGTCTTTGATTTAAATAACCAACATGCACCAAATTGACAATTTTTATGTACGAGTACCCGATTCATTATTAGTTTTTATTGACCGTATTTTGTTGGCCAATTAACATCAATAAACCACTCCATATTGCCAATGACGTGCTCATGGCTGACATTTCACAGCTTATGGAATGCGGTTTATAAAATATAGTTCAATTGCATAATAGTCACATTGGTTATCGCATGAGAACCTCACAAACCGAGTGACCAATGGCCATTTTCATACGAGGATTATGTCCGCTCAATTTATCTGTACCGGTGACCTTATGTGCAATTGAGCTTGACTCAGGATTTCGTTAAAAAAATAAATAGTGAACATGTTTGGCGCCGACTGCTTTGCATTGCTGACGTGATAGCACGTGCATTGGAGCGTGCCCGCGAACTTGCGCGTGTTCCTTATGTAAACGCTTAAAAAATGTTTTGTTTTTCTTTCACGCGTTATTAAGCAAAGATCTATTGCTAAATTAAGTATACTATGATGGATAACAAATCAATAAAAAGGGTTGACGAGGATACTGACTCAGTATATAAAAAAAATTATGTTCGTTAGCAAGTAGATGAGAATTGGTATGAAACTAGTGAATGAAGAAGTGAGTGAGTGAGTGATTAAAAGAGTGAGAGAGTGAGTGAGTGAGTTAGAGAGTGAGTGAAATAGTGTAGAGAGTGAATGATCAGTGCTTGAGTAATTGATTGAAAAGTGACTGAATGAAGAATTGAACAATTTTGCGAATGACTCACTCGTGAAGAAATGCAAGTGGTCTGACGAGAACTACACTTGATTCATGCTTTTACTTTTATTTTATTCAAGTAACAAAAAGTATTTAGCATGAATTCTTATAAGCACGTAGGCTGGCTGAAATTTGGGTGCTTTGCTCGACCGTTTTATTCATGAAATAGGCAGAAGCGAGTGGTCAGTTGTGATTAATCTATAGCACTGTGTCCGCTTGCTGCCAGTATTTGACCTAGCTGCAATAATCCAAATCCCAGCTATTGACCCTACTCATGTTCTCATAAAAGCTCAGAGCATTCACGAAGAACAAGTATTTGACCCTGGGTAACTGTCTTCGCTGAAACCTGATGTATTCACAAACACTGCAAATTTCTCCCGCGGCGTAAACCGTTTCAAGCAGAGCGATGTTTCTGTACTCAGATATCATTGATATGGGGTCCAATTCGCTTCCACTGCAACACTCTGCTTATGTAAATTTTCATCTCGCACATAAACTCCCAAATGGGCCCCACAGAGATCACGCAGCGCGCAGCAGCCATTGGTCAAAACGAGGCAAGCTGCTGCCAGGTCAAGACATTTGTGTTTAGGGATAACGGGAGGGATAGGAATCATAACATCAGGTATTTATCATTGTACTTATAAATATATTATATCTAACACAGCGGGATAGGCTTCATCAATTAGAGATTATTACATATATAGAATATGATTCTCCGGTATTGGACAGTAGTAACGCCTACATTTCCAGATGGGGTTTACCAAATGGCCTTAAAGGCATTTTATGAGCTTATACATGTTTCCTAAAAGGCTTGCTAAAACAATTGCCTAAAAGGCGTATAATGAGATTATCTGTTGCTTAAAAGGCGTGCTGCAACAATTGCCTAAAAGGCATATACTTAGATTATCTGTTGCCTAAAAGGCGTGCTGCAACAATTGCCTAAAAAGGCATATTATGCGATTATCTTTTGCCTAAAAGGCGTGCAACAACGCGATGTCCCAGGTTAAAAGGCATCATTGCAGTACGGGATACATCCTTTCATTCAGCTTACCCTTTCTCCTCTTATCGGGACAAAGATGCCAAACGCTACATCTTGTATGCGTATTGATGTAACAATAAATATAACAACGGCTACTATAGTGACCCCACACCTATTGAAAACATCTTAACTTGGAATACATCAATCACCATTCATCTTCAAACGTTTCAGTCCTAACAAGCTCTTGTTTATTTAGTCGTGTTGTGAGAGAACTGGGCATAATGCATGTGCGTAAAGTGTCGTCCCAGATTAGCCTGTGTATTCCGCACAGGCTAATCCGGGAAGACACTTTCCGCCTAAACTGGATTTTCGCTAAGAAGAGACATCATTTAAACGAACAATTCCATAACAGCGGAAATTGTCGTCCCTGATTAGCCTGTGCGGACTGCACAGGCTAATCTGGGATGACAATTTACGCACAAGCATTATGCCCGGTTTTAGAAGAAACACAATAGTAACGTACGTCAGATTAACAAGTCATTTCTATCGTCAAGCCCCATGGACCCGTTTCGAAGCAACAATAGGCCGATGGACTAAAGAGACTTTGCTGCAAATGGGTGTTATAGTGACCGTTACGAACCGGTTAGTAGTTGTCTTAATGTCAGTTACATATGAGTTAACTGTGTCGCATTTCCTTTTCATTAAACTTCATACGCAGTAAAGTTAAAACGAATTCATGAACAACTGAATCTTTCCATTCTGTTCATGATTCATTATAGAACATATTATCCAACTTCACTCAAAAGTGAAGCTGTAAGAAATGTAACGATACATATGCGTTCTACATAATTATTAGTATCACATCCATAGTGAAGGAGGTTATGCTACACTGAGTAGCGAGTGTTCTCATCATATTTCGAATGATCAAATAAAGTATTTGTAAAATAATTTTGAAACTGCTTTAATTCGCATTATCAGATTACGTATATCTTGGTATATTAGTTAAAGCACTAACACATTAAACTATAAAACAGCTATCGAGGAGATATGCGTGAGATACGCATACACCTTTCTAAATCTAATCTGGTTCGGATGATATCATCCATATNGCATTGACTGCAAACTTGGAATTATATAATTGCCTTAGTTTATTTTTAACACCTTTTTATATACTATTTTTTGCCACTTTCGCATTAATATGCACGTGCTTTATGCTTTTATATTGCCACTATCGTATATATAACGAGAAACTGGACTTGTTCAAGTTACTTGCATTTGAATAATCTTTCTGTTCTGTTCAGTAAAGCCGGGTCTTACTTAAAATACCGACATGTCAGTCCAACAAGTACTCAAGTGATCTGCAGACACATCAATGAAAGCGAGCATTTGTTAGTTATAGCTTGGTCTTCGTTTTCTGAATGGGTCAGCTCAAAATAAATGTGTAAAATTAAAAGTATTAGCAGAGCGAGGTTTCGATCCTCGGACCTCTGGGTTATGGGCCCAGCACGCTTCCACTGCGCCACTCTGCTTATGTCTAACATGTATTGTAGATCATGTTTATAGATCATACAAAATCTGATGCAATCAAAAATCTAAAGATCATACAAAATCTGATGCAATCAAGAATCTACACATATATGTCAAAGGGAAGTAAATGCTGTCAGTATGATCATTGTGTACACCAAGAGTTGTCTAAATGTCAGATACATATTATGAGATAACTGTGTCGCATTTCCTTTTCATTTAACTTCATACGCAGTAAAGTTAAAACGAATTCATTAACAACTGAATCTTTCCATTCTGTTCATGATACATTAAAGAACATATTCTCCAAGTTCACTCAAAAGTGAAGTTGTAAGAACTGTAACGATATGCGTTCTACATATTTATTAGTATCACATCCATAGTGACGAAGGTTATGTTACACTGAGTAGCGAGTGTTCTCATCAGATTTCGTATGATCAAATAAAGTAATTGAAAAAATAATTTTGAATTTACTTTTATTCACATTATCAGTTTACGTATATATTGGTATATTACTTAAAGCACTAACACATACAACTATAAAAACAGCTTCCCGACGGNAAGTCGGACAACCCAAGGTTGGCGGGAATAGAAGGCTGCAGAAAATTTCCAATCTAAGGGGAGAACTCAGACGCTTGAAAAGCAGATACAGGCTAGCAGAGGAGGAGGAGAAACACGGTCTGGCTGAACTGAGAGACAGTTTACGGAAGGAGATCCAGAGTTTACGGAGAGCAGAGAATCTGCGCAAGATGAGACATGAGAGAAGGCGAAAAAGAGCTCAGTTCACTAGCAATCCCTTTCAGTTTGTGAAGCGTTTGCTCGGAGAAAAGAAGACAGGCGAACTTCAATGCACAAAAGAGGAGGCAAACAAGTACATCAAAGATATGTACAGTGACAGTGACCGTCACAAGGAACTGGGCGAGTGCGGCAAGTTGCTCACACCAGATGAGCCTGAACACGACTTTGATTGTGCAGAACCTAGGTTGCAAGAAGTCAAGGACATTGTTAGGAAGGCCAGAGCGTCTTCAGCACCAGGGCCCAATGGAGTACCGTACAGAGTGTACAAGAACTGCCCCAAGATCTTGCTACGGTTGTGGAAGCTTATAAAGGTTGTTTGGAGGAAAGGTGAGCTTTGCAGAGAATGGTTGAAGGCAGAGGGCTGCTTTATTCCTAAAGAAGAGGATTCATCAACCCTTGGTCAATTCAGGACTATCTCTTTGCTGAACGTGGAAGGGAAGATACTCCTCGCTGTCCTTTCAAGAAGAATGACCTCTTATTTGCTTCAGAACAAGTACATCGATACAGCTGTGCAGAAAGGAGGAGTACCCGGTGTATCGGGGTGCGTCGAGCATACCAGTGTCATCACACAAATCATCAAGGAAGCACGCGAGAACAAAGGAGACATCGCTGTGATCTGGCTTGACCTAGCGAATGCATATGGTTCTGTTCCGCATCAGATGATACAAAAGACTCTACAGTTGTATCATGTACCCATTCGATTTCGGCAGATGTTGCAGCACTATTTCGATGGCTTCATCATGAGATTTTCAACGAGGAAAATAACCACTGACTGGCAGAGACTGGAAGTAGGCATCGTTACCGGGTGCACAATTTCAGTGGTGTTGTTTGCTGCCGCCATGAATCTGATAGTGAAGTCAGCGGAGAAGCCATCCAGAGGACCCAAAATGACTTCGGGGTGTATCCAACCACCAACGAGGGCATTTATGGACGATATGACCATTACAGCAAAGTCGTACGTCGAGGGAAGGTGGATGCTGCAAGACATCGGCGAACTCATTGAGTGGGCCAGAATGAAGTTCAAACCCCAGAAATCAAGGAGCATGGTTTTGAGGAAAGGACAGATACAAGAGAGTGCAAGATATCGAATCAAAGATCAGCTCATCCCGACTGTTAAGGAGCAACCAGTGAAGTGCCTCGGGAAGTGGTTTCGAGACTCGCTCAATGATCAACAGAGTATCAAAGACACGGTAGTACAGATGGAGAACTGGTTGAAAGATGTGGACAAGTGTGGTCTGCCAGGAAAATTCAAGGCCTGGATTTACCAACATGGCATCCTACCACGCCTATTGTGGCCGCTGCTGGTGTACAGTGTACCATCATCAACAGTGGAAGCAATGGAGAGGACAATAAATTCATTCCTCAGGAGGTGGATGGGGGTGCCAAAGAGTTTCACCAGCCTCGGTTTGTACTGCACAGGCAGCAAGCTGCAGATACCTCTCAAATCACTGACGGAGGAATACAAGGTCACAAAGGCTCGGAAAGTCATCATGCTACGAGACAGTAGTGATGAGAAGGTTAGAGAAGCAGGAGTGCAGGTCAACACCGGGAGAAAGTGGAGGGCTGACAAGGCAGTGGAAGAGGCTGAGGCGCGTCTTCGGCACAGCGACATTGTTGGTAATGTCGCACAGGGGCGACTAGGGTTCGGATGCGTCACCCGGTCGCAGTGGAGCAAAGCAAGTGCAAAAGACCGACGCATCCAAGTGCAGGAAGAAGTTCGCCGAATGGAGGAAGAAGCGAGGCTCACCAGAGCTGTTACCCTACGGAAGCAGGGAAAATGGCTGAACTGGGAGGGAATACCCCAGAGGAAGCTTACATGGAATGCGATCTGGACCATGGAAAGCGACAGACTTAGTTTCCTGCTTAAGTCTGTCTACGACGTGCTGCCAAGTCCAACAAACCTAGTGACTTGGGGTCTTACCGAGACGCCGGATTGCAAGCTCTGTGGAAGACCAGCGAATCTGGAACATGTCCTGAGCTCTTGCAGGACAGCCCTGTCTGATGGCAGATACAGATGGCGTCACGACAGGGTTCTTGCTTCGATCGCCGAGCATCTAGATCAAGCACGAAAAGCGCAGAAGACGATCAACAAAGGCCCTACGTTCATTTCCTTTGTCAGAGCTGGAGAAGAAGGGGCAAAGGCCAAACGCGCATGTGGAATTCTTGGAACGGCAACCGATTGGAGAATGGAAGCAGACTTGAAGAAACAGCTCAAGTTTCCGCAGGAGATCACCGTGACGAACCAGAGACCTGACATAGTACTGTGGTCATCTGCATCAAAACAGGTTGTGATGGTGGAGCTCACAGTACCATGGGAGGAGCGGATCGAGGAGAGCTTCGAACGAAAGCGCACAAAGTATCAGCCTCTCACAGATGCCTGCACAGAGAAAGGCTGGAAGGCATGGTGTTTTCCGGTGGAGGTGGGCTGCAGAGGTTTCCCAGCGCAATCACTGTGGCGCACTTTCAGCAGACTGGGGGTTACAGGACAGGTCCGGAAACGGGCCATATCGGTTGTTGCACGTGAAACGGAGTCTGCTTCCTTGTGGCTATGGCGGAAGAGAGAGGAGAAGTGGACAGGGGGACACAGGGCAGTTGACTAGCGACTGGCCACCGAGACCTGGCAGATGAGGAAGTGTAGCGGAAGCTTACTATCTCCTGGCCGGCAATTGATCACTTCCGGTCGGCACACCATAGGAGGACGTCGTGGGACAGTGCCGAAACGACCGATGAATATGGCCCCACCTGATGAAGGAGATAGCAGCAGCTTCACGGCTGTATCTGACAACAGTATTGAAGATTGTAGCTATCGAAAACAAACACAATCAGAAAAGGCAGATATTTATTGACATTTTTCGAATAATGTGTATTGAGTGTTAACCATCAATAAGATATGTCGCGTCATGCGAAAATGGGTCTTATGCCATATGCGGCCAGCATTCGCGCAATCTGACCAGGAGCTACCATGTCCGCTACCGAGAACACGAAACATTACAGTCTGGTCTGGAGCTACGCTGGCCGCTTATGTAATTAGACCTATTTTCGCATATCGCGGCTAATAAAGCATTTCTGTCAAAATATTATACTGCCAACATGTTTAAATTGCCAAAAAGGAGAGAGAAGGAAGTTCATATTGAAATATAATGCGATAAATACTCCATTTCAAGCAAACAAGACAAAGTACAGGCCGTTTTTCTTTCGAAATATGAAGAGGGATAAGAACGCCAAGAACTGAATTTAGAAAAGTTGTGGAGTCGGCAAGGCCTTGTGCTGGCAGTAATGCTTTATGTTAATTCATTTTCTGTTATTAAAAGGAAAGTATTTTGCGGAGGAAGAAGACCAATATAAAAAGTATTTACTACTCATTAACATCAATAATAATAAACAACATACAACAAGGATACTTATATACTTATTGGTAAATATCCTTATTTGTGCATGGTTGATGGTCGGTCAATACCAACTGTTTGAAGACGTGGCCTTTATCTGAAAGCTCCCTAGGGCTATTTTTCTCATAACAGCCCCTTAGTTTCCCCGTAGCGGATTTTTGGTTACACAAGAGTTAAACGAACGTATCTTACGAGACCTTGTAACATCTATATTGAATTTGATTATGTACATGGACGGCGATTAGTCCGGACTCTGGCCTTCTGACCACCTACACGTTGATTGCAGTGGCCGGTCCACTTAGCGCCACTATTTACTTTTCATTCAATAGTTTGGCGTCACTTTCTTTCATACTAAAGGTACGAATATCTCGACAATTAAAACATCGAGCGTTTGTGTTGATCTTGCAGTGCGAATGACAGTGTGCTTAAACAATGCATGTGCTTAAAGTGTCGTCACAGATAAGCCTGTGCAGTCCGCACCGGCTAATCAGGGACGCCACTTTCCGCCTTTACTGTTTTTTTGCTAAGAAGAGACTTTCTTTAAAAGAAAAATATCATAAACACGCAAAGTGTCGTCCCTTATGAGCCTGTGCGGACTACTGCGGACTGCACAGGCTAATCTGGGATGACACTTTGCGCATATGCAAACCCCCTTTTCTCAGAGCGCGTCTCTTTGCAGTTCAAATGGCAGTTCATGTCACAAGGGTGCTAAATTTGTATCGATTAGTGGGCATTCGTAGCCGCTGATATTTTATTGTGCGTACATGTCAACACAAATGAATGCGCGCCTTCCTATTTACTTACAATTAACTATGACGTGCAAACCGGATTTCCGATTGTTTTCGCAGCTGAAATGTGTTGCTAATTTTACGTGTGGTTTGTTTGTTCTTTTGGATTTTGTTGTTGTGGGGGAGGGGGCGGATTAACACGTCAAATTGCACAACATAGGCTAGTAGCATGTTATTAATACGGATATACATTTTTGTTAAGGCGCTTTACTGTATACGTCGGTACGATATGTATATGTACAGGTCTTTGATTTAAATAACCAACATGCACCAAATTGACAGTTTTTATTTACGAGTACGCCGATTCATTATTAGTTTTTATTGACCGTATTTTGTTGGCCAATTAACATCAATAAACTACTCCATATTGCCAATGACGTGCTCATGGCCGATATTTCACAGCTTATGGAATGCGGTTTATCAAATACAGTTCACTTGCATAATAGTCACATTGTTTATCGCATGAGAACCTCACAAACCGAGTGACCAATGGCCATTTTCAAACGAGGATTATGTCCGCTCAATTTATCTGTACCGGTGACCTTATGTGCAATTGAGCTTGACTCAGGATTTAGTTTAAAATAAAAAATAGTGAACATGTTTGGCGCCGACTGCTTTGCATTGCTGACGTGATAGCACGTGCATTGGAGCGTGCCCGCGAACTTGCGCGTGTTCCTTATGTAAACGCTTAAAAATTGTTTTGTTTTTCTTTCACGCGTTATTAAGCAAAGATCTATTGCTAAATTAAGTATACTATGATAGATAACAAATCAATAAAAAGGGTTGACGAGGATACTGACTCATTATATATGTTCGTTAGCAAGTAAGTGAGAATTGATATGAAACTAGTGAATGAAGAAGTGAGTGAGTGAGTGAGTAAGAGAGTGAGACAGTGAGTGAGTGAGTTAGAGAGTGAGTAAAATAGTGTAGAGAGTGAATGATCAGTGCTTGAGTAATTGATTGAAAAGTGACTGAANGTGACAGACACAATTCAGTTATTAGATAATTTAGGACTTACTGTGAACATGCAAAAATCATCGCTCATTCCAAACAAACAATGAACATTCCTAGGATTTATTTTGTGTTCGAAATCGTTGACAGTTAGATTAACAGAAGAGAAAAAACAATACATTTTTCACATATGTTCAGAGTTTTTAAAGATTAAAAGAACTACAATTCGGACGTTCGCAAAATTAATAGGTAAACTAACTGCCGCAGCACCGGATGTACAGCACGCTTCACTCTACATAAAACCCTTAGAAAAAAAATAAGGAAAAAACAGTTGTCAATTTTCGTGTTTCAAATGTATATCACAACCAAAGACAAGTCTGACAATTTTTACAGACGCCTCTCTTACAATGTATAGGGCATATGATCAAACGAATAGCGTTAGCACTAGTGGGTTTCGGTCAACCAAAGAACAACGAGAGCGCCGATGGCGCTGAAAGCATAGTTGCAAGATACAGGGAAGTTGCTGCTCAACTAAATGTTGGTTACAATATACTAAATAATCGAGTCATGAAGGGCTGTACTCTCTATACAAATCATCATATTTTCCTCGAAGGCATGTTTTACACTTTAGACTGTTGTTCTGGTTTTATCGTTTGGAAATATTGATAGGGTAAGAACTGGTGTTCACTGCTAAATCCCTGAAATAGGATAAAGTGAGAGATTAAAGTAAAAAATGGCACTGCAAAAGGTTACAATCCACTAGAAAACGGCCGAAAAAAAGAAGGTGCAAAAACAGTCGATTTTGATTTGAGTCGAATTCTTTTTTGGTTTGAACATGACATATCTTTTTTATTGCTTAAATCGATTCAGCTAAGAATGCCCGTCAAGAAAAGGTATGGTTATGGGGGTCTCTATGTACAAAATGGTGTATTTCTTTTCGGTCAAAATTGTCGCTTTTTTTCAG